>CM067273.1:0-232500 GCA_033220335.2 Troides aeacus | reverse complement strand
ACACATGCGCGCACAATCACACTCACACACGCGCACACACGCGCGCACAATCACACGCACACACGCGCGCACAATCACACTCACACATGCGCACACACGCGCGCACAATCACACTCACACACGCGCACACACGCGCGCACAATCACACGCACACACGCGCGCACAATCACACTCACACATGCGCACACACGCGCGCACAATCACACGCACACACGCGCACACACACCGTGCCATGTAATTAACGAGGACGAAATAACTGAATTTATTGAACATATACGTATTGTATGTGTATGCAACTTATAAAGGTTTTGTTAAGAGCTGGTAATGGCGGTGATGGTGGTGGTGGTGGTGGTGGTGGTGGTGGTGGTGGTGGTGGTGACCGTCGCGCCGCGACACATCGCTACCCCAATATCGATCGATTAACTGTTGACGTTAATTTCAGATGATGCTCACGATTTTATAGGTGGTAAAACAGTGAGGTGGAAACACTTGGTTCCATCCAAAGAACCTCTCAGAGAGCCCTGGAATCGAGTCCAAGATCGGACGGTAATCATTGAGATTTTAAATACACAGGGAAATGTTGTAAGCGAAATACATGGACTCTAAGCACGGGCAGATGAACTGCGCGATAAGTAATAGCGTCCAGAGGAGTCAGCGTCAGCAGCGGCGCCAGCCCTGGCAGGAGGCGCTGGAGGACGCGGCTGCACAGCACCGGATCGCGCTCGCTGCCCCGCGATAGCAGTCGTCGGGGAGCCGCGCGTTGGGAGGCGGTGACTATTTAGCGATCGGAACTCGTGCAAATATGGCATACAGCCTCCGCTCTGCACGGTGCACACTGAGTGCGGGCACCTGGCAGTCCATTGACGGAGTCTGCGCCGGATGGTCCTCCGACGATGTGTGCTGTGTGGCAGCACTTAGGTTGTAAATATTTAGTGTTACTTATTGACAGTGGTCTCAAAGTAAATTGTGAACGTATATAACAATAATTTAGTTTCCGGCTCGTGCCGGGCCGGCCGCGGCCGGTGGAGGGTGAACTAACGCGCCACGCCGGCTTGGTGCGTTCAGAAAGGGGGGCGAGGGAGTCGCGTCGTCAAGTGGAGCGGCCCGCCCGGCCGCGGGACCATTGCGTTGCGGCTGTGTGATGCTGCGAGCTGTACCTATGTTCAATTGGCGTTAGTTCGTTGTTGTGCGTTCTCTGCCGCCTCGGACATTGAATCAGCAACAGCTTGAGCACTTGACGACAACGACAACTCTTCAATTCGACGGAATCTTTTTGCAACATGTATCTGCACAACTTCTAGGACGTAATTCAATTTTCTTGAAGTTTTCTAGACTTCAAGTTCGGTCAAGTTGACGTGTAAATGAGTCCTGTTAGCGCCCTTAGCGTTATTTAAAATGGTGCTGATGAGACTGTCGGCCGCGCCCTCGGGCTCACCTCCCAGCACTAAACGAGAGACCAATGTCATTGTGCGACAAAGTGCGACAAACGCGCAACTCCGCGCCGGCACTGAATCGAACTGCACTCCGCAAATTGATGCACGCCAAGACACAAACAGTGCTATAGAATATTTTAATATAGTGTAACTTTCCTAACTAGCTCCTCGCGTTACGGGCCGGCGACCCTTTTTTTTTTTCTTTTTTCGGGGAAATTTTAAAAGATACCTTGTTTCTGGGGGGAATACAAGGTTATGCGGGGCTTCTACCCACTAAAACCCCCTCGGTGGTCTCCTTCAGTGGATTAGGAGGGGCTCCGGGATCTCCTACGGAACGCACCGGTGCCCCTCTGGACTCTGGCTAAAACATTTCACGGAAGGGCCAAGCCCTCCTTAACACCCACGCTGTGCTACGGCAAATACAACACCACAATGTATTTACCGTCCTCCTAAGGCTCGCTTATTAAGCTCTGAGGGCCTCCACCCTCAAAGCCCACGAAACCAAGGACCCTTTTAGTCGCCTTGTACGACAGGCAGGGAATACCTTAGCCCTATTCTTAATGGCCCGGGACTACAGGGCTGAAAATGTGGTCAAGTTGTGCCTTAACCATTTTATGTGTTCCATCCTTGTCAAGGGCAGTGCTAACCGTCTCTCCTTTCAATGGACACACGGGCCGGCGA
Source organism: Troides aeacus (assembly GCA_033220335.2). Classification (NCBI taxonomy): domain Eukaryota; kingdom Metazoa; phylum Arthropoda; class Insecta; order Lepidoptera; family Papilionidae; genus Troides; species Troides aeacus. The sequence goes on along the minus strand of CM067273.1, from coordinate 230,386 downwards.
CCTAACGAACGAAACATTTATGCGTTCCATATTCCCACACGGAGGCGTATTGGTCCTTTGATAAAGAAAGTTCGCACTCCGCGGAGGGGGGCGCAGGTCCGGACCGGAAGCTGCCGCGAGTCGGTTCCCCCTCCCGCCTGCTTTACATGCGCCGTGAACGTTCGGCGCGCCGAGCGATGCAGGCCAGCTGCCTCGGCGCCGGCGCTGGTGCTCACGCTGGTGCAGCTCCTCAGCGCTTTGCATTAACTTCATGTATAATGTGTCCAGTTGTCCTCGCGCCCGCAGCCAACTGATAGCGCCATCTCATTATGCGACAAATTATTGCTTTAACTCACTCCAATGAACATCGGTTCGACGTTCGGACCGTGCTCACTGTCGCAGCGATCGCGCTGCGCCCCGGACTGATACTAAATCAATAACCATCACCGTTCCCTTCTGACAAATGTAAAGCGCACTCACCGGCGGCGCCGTCGGTACAACGCACAATCTTTGTTTACGTCCACCATAATAAACTACTGATGTTTATCCCTTAATAGCTTAACGGAAATGGCCGCCATGACGCCACAATCGTTTTGATCTTAAGTTATTATCTGTATTTTAACGGAATTTAAATAAAAAAATCGCAAACGCGTTTATATCGCGCGCCGCTGTGGTCGCAACGGATTCCGCGCCGTGTGCGCACGCGCGTGGGCCCACAGTGCCGTGCGCTCGTGCGCGTGCGCATGTGCGCGTGCGCTTGTGCGCTGGGAAAACCGATGGCGTGTTTTCGAATGTTTTTAAATTCCTTCTACGTACCGCGAAGGTCGGCGCACGAATTCGGCAGCATTCCGTGCGGTGGTACACCGCTGGTGACCCGCCAGCCCGCCTCCGACGTCACCGGCACACCACCACTCCCACCACTCCCACCACTCCCACCACCTCGCACCGTACGTCTGTTTAAAAGTAAATTTCTGTAGCAGGAGAGAGCTATGGTAGATATATGGCAGGGTGTGATGGCGGCGGCATGGACAAAGTATTTTTGTAATCCTTCCATCAAGGATCTCTATTAGCGGCGGGCGGCGGGCGGCGGGCGGCGGGCGGCGGGCGGCGGGCGGCGCGTCTGCCTATCGAGAACTAGTTTTTAATAGATTGCAGTTATTTTGTATTTTTGGTGAATATGTTTTATTTAAATGTGTGCATATTAATGAAGAAGTCGTATTTTTGTCGTAAATACATAACACTCGTGGAGGCTTTAACTTATTATAGCACTGTTGCACACGCCTCGCGCAGCGGGCTGCTGGCCGCTGGCTGCTGGCCGCTGGCTGCTGGCAGCTGGCTGCTGGCTGCAGTCAGTTAGTCAGTTTCCCTCTTTGCACTCCGCCCACAAATGAAATCATCGCGATGTACTTTAATGCATTTAATTTGACATCTTTAATCAGATTCGGTCGTCTCTTTCCTGCGCGTTGGCTCGGTGAACTCGCGGAAAATTTAACAATAATGTTACAATTTGGCTCACGATCCAGTTAATGCAGTTGTAAATAAGAATAGATAAGAGTTTAAAATGCTTTCAGTGTTATAGTGAGATGAGATAGCTTTTAACACAAGACGGCCCGAATTATGTTATATGTTGTGTTTGTGTGTTTTTGTAATTGTTGAATTGTATATTCGATGTTGTATACGTGTAATAATTTATTCTACTCTATTAATAATAATAAGACGCGGCGGACCGTCGTCGTACTTTCGAGACTTGAGAGGCAGAATACAATAGTCGCAATAGATTAGATTATATGTCGAAATCAAGTATTATGAATATATAAATTTATTATATGTTAGTATATCTGCTGTCAGGAAAAGTTATATTAAAATATGTAGCATTGTTTTTATTTATCGTTATTTGTTACAATGTTGAATTTGAATTCACTGCGCGGAACATTGACACCAACAGATGGCGCTGTAAATAATTGTGATCATGAACTCAATCGCACCTGAATATCAGTTTTAAGTTTAGTGAGACCGCTGTACGGTGAGCCGCTTGCGCGAGTGTGCTGGTGAGCCCACGCGGGTGTACGCAAATGTAGGTGAACAGTAGCCGGTCGCGTCCCCGGCCGGCCCCGTGCGCTAAACACAACAGTTCCCTTTCGTTTTGTATTGATCCGGTTGGAAAGCTTCAATTTATCATAACGCATCAACATCAGACTTGTGTTGTTGTTGTTGTTGTTGTGTGACGGTGTTATTGTGCAAAGTTTGTTGAGTGCGCGCGGTGTCGGGCCGGCGGTGCCGCGCCGCCATGTTGTTTTCAGCGCGGTGTTTAAATATTGATGGTATGATGAGGAGCGGACGGTGCCGCGCGCTAACCGGCAACAACCGCGACGTGTTTACGTACTGAATCACCGCCGCCGCACCCGCCGCACCCGCCGCACCCGCCGCACCCGCCGCACCCGCTGCACCTACCCATCAGTGATTGTACACTTACCGAACCACATGTTGAATAGAGATCAAGGAGGTCGCCGGTAAAACACTAACACTTGTAAAGATAATCCCGCGGCGTGGCGCGGCGCGGCGCGGCGACGCATGTTAGCAAACGCTACGAGGCAGCATCGCCCGCCTCGCGCTGCCTCCCCGCGGGCAGCGTGCAGCGTGCAGCGTGAACGTGCAGCTCCCGCTAAGCGTGTTCTCTCAGCTAGCTGTAAGTGGGATAATTGGGATTGGAAAGTACAGTACCAGTAGTATTTCTGTTTTGGCCCTGTCTACGCCGCGCGGAAGACGTGTTAAGGTTCACCAAAAGTATTAATAAAAACAAAGATAAACAATGTGCTGTATTTTAATAGATATTTTTTGCATTATACGAAAGAATTATTTTACCGAAAATAATTTGTTAATAACAAAAAAAAAAGTTAAAAAAGTGTTCCGCTGAGGACAGGATTCGAACCTGCGCGGGCAGAACCCATTGGATTTCAAGTCCAACTCCTTAACCACTCGGACACCTCAGCCGCGGCGGGAGCGACGAAACAGCGCGGTGCGCGCGGCGCGGCAGTGCGCTCGGTGCGGCGCGGGCGAGCGGACGTGCGGTGTGCGGTGTGCGGTGTGCGGACGTGCGGACGTGCGGACGTGCGGACGTGCGGACGTGTCGCGCCCGGTACCGGCCGGACTGTATGTACGTGCGTGCGTTAGCGTCGCGCGCGCGTGTGTGTGTGCGTACACGTGCGCGGGTGTGCGCGCCGGCCACACGAGCACCTCGCAGGTCCTGCTCCTGCATGTAAGTCCTTTATTTAGATTAGCCGAACGTTACATTACGTACATGATGGAAAACATCAAATGTTCTACTTAAGTTAGTAAAGTATCACTCCTCTTAAATGTTTAGTACTCAGTTACATGTTCCAAATATCGTTCATCGTCGCGACGCTTGTAATTTACAACTCTTACGCGATACCTATACATGAGTTCGCGGATATTCTTATTTGCCATAAACAATTGCCATATTTCAACTAACAACTACATATAAATTACACACATTTGTTGTGAACATTCTGAAACTCTACCTCTACCGTAGTCCAAATAAGGAAAAAGGGAACTTCGTAACGAGGCAATATCCAAGTAATATTAGTTTGTTATATATGCTACTGTTACGTTACTGTGCTCGTATTTTATTAGTAAATAAGTTCAATGATACGATTACTTTATAAATAATCCCTTTAAACATCTACTGCAACGCAAACAGCGCGGGCGCGGGCGCGGGCGCAGTCGCGGGCGCGGGCGCCGTGTTATTGCGCGCTTATGTTAACACGTTTCGCTTTAAGCGCGTTGCTATGTTCGGCAAAGAAAGGCAAAGTGAATGAAAATCTTGCTGATGCTTGAATTGTATTGTATCTATAAAACTGTTGCAGTACTTTGCAGAACATCCGGCCTAGCGGTCGCGTTTCTATCGAGGGCGGCGTATAGCTGCGCGCTGTACGCGAGCCCGGGGGGTTGGGGTTGATACGCGAACTGTCAAGTAGTGAGGGCGTATTAAGTTTTCCGTTCACGTAAACATCAATCCTAAAACCGATAAAAAAATGGGATCACTAATGCGTTTGCCATCAGGCGTGTTGTGTGTCTGTTTTCCATTGCAATAGTAATAAAATAGGGGTAGGTCTCTGTCGCCGCAGACCGTCAAGGTAGATCGAATTACTAGGGTAGCAAAACTTAACATCTCATGTCTCAATGCGACGAGCGCAATACGGTGCAGTGCATGTGACCGTATGCACCGTCACGTTATGGGCAGGCGTATCACTTACCTTCCGGCGAACGTCTCGCATTGTCGCAGCGTGCACACACGGGTTAAAATATCCTCGCTTCCACTTTACCTTCCACGTGTCTCAAACGGCGAGTGACGAACGATTCTATGGAAAGGGCAGCAGCTCCGTGCGCGACGGGCACCGGCGGACGTCGGCATGTCGAAATGATGCAGATGATTCATCGTGTACACCGTTGCTATGCGTCAACGGCAAATATAAATCGTCAATGAGGATAATGGAGCCCGAGAGCCCCGCACCTAGCAATAAGAAGCTCTATAATATAATGTGCAGTAGGACAGTTACTCGGTTAACATTTCATTAATCTTAATGTATTAGTGTTGTGATTGTGTACCGGACGAGGGGAGTGCTGCGGCGACGGGGCCTCGTGTCACAGCAGGGCGGGCCGCGCCGGCTCTTGAGTAACCGGCTGCAGCAGGACGGACGGAGCGCGGCGGCGGAGAGGTCGCGGCCCCGCACCGGCTCATCAGGGAAATAAACGAGATGAGACCTGCCGGCAATTCGGTGATTTACATTAATGAACATGCGCCGGCGCGCAATTTATTCGTATACATTTGTATTTGTATGAAAACATCTTGTCTCTGCCGCTGCGCAGGCGCACTCCGTCGCGCGGCTATTATTACACGATCACGTCGATTCACATTCATTACTTACATACATACGTTTCATATGTCGCCCGCCAGCGCCCGTGCGTGTGCGCGTGCGCGTGCGCGTGCGCGTGCGCGTCCCGCCGTCGGTGGCGGCGTGTCTTGTCGGCGGGAGCCGCGCGCGGGCCCACCGCAACGGCAGCCAACTCGGTAGTCAGTGACTCGGTCCCCCACTTGGCGCAAGTTAAACAATGTTGTAACGTAAGTTATATCGCAACTCCTAACTTCTGGACTGTAATCGTGTTCAAGTTTGACATTTGAGATGTTAGCGGCAGCGTGGCGAGCGACTGTTGCGGTGAGGAGTGGAGCTTCAATTCTGTCACTATACCATAACAGCGTACGCAGCCTGCTGCACAGTGTTCGCACCCGTGTCGTGGGAGAAGTGGGCCGAGGTAGGAGGTAGGAGGTCGCAGTGCCCCGCCGGGCGCCTCTAATGGAATGATGACGGCCCGCAGCGCCGCGGCCTCGTGCACCGCGTCCGGTTGCGACACATCCGCGGATACGACTCCCCGCGGCCTAGCAATGATGTGTCACGTCAATGTTAATAGTCAACGGACAATAGCAGGCAGGTCACCGCGCCGGTCCGAGCCGGGCCGAGCCGGGCCGCCCGCGCGGACCCATCGCGCGGACCAGCGTCGCGCTGAGCCGTTGAACAAACAATGCAGAGTTCCCCCGCTGGGCCTGCTCCGTTATGTTAGACGTTCTCAGATGCCGGATGCGTTATTCTCGTAACTGTTGGCGTTGGTTGCACCTACTTATTATAAATTATTTTCATCGTGTCAAGTATTTGTTAGTATTGGCCACAATTACAGTGTAGAGATTTCAAATGAAGCTTGCGGCAAGCATCTGGATGCTTTGGCAGCGCAGAATCGTTCGGAGCTTTGAGGGAGGCTTATGTCCAGCAGTGGACGACTGTCGGCTGATAATCATGATGATGATTGGCAGAACATAACAACAAATTGTAACCTGTTGCACCGTCTCATCCGTTTGGACTTTTCTCATGAATCCCTCCGCTCCGCGCGCGGCTTCTTTCAAAATGGAGGCAAAGTTTTTCCTTGAGGCGACGTGCAACGTGCAGACAGTCGGCAGTGGGAGTGGGGCGAGCGGCGCCCCATCAGCTGCCACGTGTATAAACAACGGCCGCCCTGCGCCGGCGCCCGCGCTGCAGCCTAGCCTAGGTAGAAACAGATGCAGCCTGACTCATACCGCAGCCGCCGCCATCACATGTCTTTCTTCCTTTACCACCGGCTGCCCGCGCGGTCACGTGACGGAGGCGCACACTTCGTTGAACTACATATCTTATACATCCGAGTATGAATCACCGGCCCGCTCTGCCAGGAGCTTGAGCAACAGGGCAGTCACACCCGACTGCTATGGACTTACTTTTAACAATAAAAACTACATCCAGATAATCCAACAATTGGGGATGGTGGGATTCCTGTACGCAATGATTTTGTACTTAAATAAGATAACGCTCAGCAGAATGTCTGTTAATGAACTACAACTGGACAGCCCTGGACAGCCCTGGACAGCCCTGGACAGCCCGCCGGCAAGTGGTGGTCATAACAAATGATGAATATCCTGTGTAACAGGTTTTGCCGGCTTGGATGGTGTAAATATCTCCACCTCTGTGTGTAACGTGCGGGGCTGAGCTTTCGGAATATATATCAAGAGTTCTATATCGCTTTAGCTTTGACCCTTGTTTGAGATGAGATTGCCCCGGAGGCCCGTCTTGTTTGAGCGATCGGTCCCGCGGGGCCCCGGTCTTGCCCTGCCCTGCCCTGCGTTAGTCGCTAATAAAGTAACTAAGCTACAAGTTCTGTCTGTGACCGGGCACGTATGCTGATTGATTTAGATATATTTGACGGTGCCAAGTGATGATATTGTCACTTCATAACAGCGACTGCTGAAGTCAATTGTAACTTAGCATACGTAATGTTGTTCATAAGTGCACAATGTATTAAGGACCGTTGCCGTGCGAGTGACGTCACGTCCGCACAGCATCGCTAACGGCACCGCAGCCTCACGCACGAGTCAATGTCTGCCCCGCCCCGTCAGCGGGCGGCGGAGTCAATATTTGCGGCTGACCGAAGAGAACTGTGCGCGTGCGCGTGCGCGTGCGCGTGCGCGTGCGCGTGCGCGTGCGCCTGCGCCTGCGCCTGTATACCTAACATTCATTTACCTCTCTCTCTATCTCTTGCTCTCACCTATGAATATGCTCGTTCGGCTCTGCACGCTGTCTGGCATCATTATGTCTTAAACTATTCCCTGTTCAGGTAATCGCTGGTCCTTCGCAAAGTTTTACACCTCAATACCTTGGATACTGTCGTGTTAAAGGAAATGTACTGCAAGCAACATTTGTTAATATTGAGAATAGTAAATATACTCTGCAACAGTAAAGTCGGACACGTTTGTTAGCACAACACGCGGACCGGAAACGAGACATTTACAACTTCGTGTTTACCCAGTAGTGTATGGTGCGAGATGATATTCCATTGTGGTATATGATACTTCCTTGTATTAATCTATTCAAAACTGCTGGTTGTTAATCGACTAATGCAGACAACTTGACACTTCTTCCACCTTCTTCTGTTACCAGTCCCTCTTTCAGCACTTATCCACTGACTCATTCCCCGTCCCACGCCTCGCTCACTATTTTTCTCTCCTTATGTTCATCAATATTTTCGCACCTAAAGGTTTCCTAGTCCCGTGGCTTCATGTTACAGCGTGTAGGTAGCTAGCTATAGCTAGCTACCTACACGCTGTAACATTGTGTGCGGCTGCCGGAGCGTGCAGGCTCAGAAAACTGAAGAGCACCGCGGAACAAAACCACCGACCAAAAAACCAAAAAGTGATCGGAGCGCAAACTAATCAGCGGACGGAAATTGATAAAATATAAAAAAGTGAAGAGTGCGCGGCGGCGCCTGCGCGGGGTCATTGCACGGAGGAGCAGCTCGCGGGCTGCGCTGCGGACCGTACCCGGGGGCGAAATGTATGTGTGTCGCAGCCGGGTGTCAGCGGAGCTCACTCGGAATCCGGTGCCCGGCGGGTAGCGGCCGCGCGCCCTCGCGTCCGCCGCCACCGCTACTACACGCCACTACAAGTTAACTGGTGGTAGATCTATGTAGTTGCGTTGGTGGCCGTCCAGGTCGGTACCGTCGCAGAGTCTGCTGCAGCCGACACACACTTAGCGCATAATCACGAACTGCTACCGTTTACTTCATTCGAAAACTTCAGTGGCCGGGTGTTTCATCCTCTAACAGAACAACCTGAAGTCAACACATAATTAAACCCTGGAAGCATAACATTGCTCGCTGCTGCTGTGGCACAGGAACAGCAGTCAGCGTCGTTCCCGCAAACCTCAACCATAAACTGCTGGAGTTTACCGTTTCACTTATAAAGTACGAACGGAACAAGTTCACCTGATGACGATTGATACGCCGCGCTAGGGGTGTTACACACGGCACCACATTGCGCTCGTCGCCGGAGACAAGATATCGAGTCTCGTTACCCCAGTAATTACACCAGCTACAACACCCGTCTAACCGGAACACGGTAATGTTACTGCCGGCAGAGCGAGGCGTTGCGGTGGTGCCAGAGACCTACAACCAGTGCTAAAGAAATTGGTTATGATAATACTCTTTATTTACACTTCGTGGGGGTGGTTTTTTTTTATTACGTTAGTTCTGCTCAGCAACTAGAGCAAACGTGTTCCGAGTTGGACGCAGCAGAAGCTGTTGGTTTGCTTCTTGTTGTGTGTGAAGTCATTACCCACCGTTCGGTGGCGTTACGGTTTACCATTAACATAACAAAGAATAAAAGAAATTGAACTGATGACCTGTATTCTTGATGCAGGACAAGTGAGCCGGTTCTCCATCTGCGCGAGCATGGCCCTCACTGGACACACACACAGTTCACGGCTCCACAGTCATGGTCTTGATCAGCAAAACAGCTCGCTGAATTGAAAAACGTTGTCCCAGTTGCAGCACCGTGATACTCCTCTCTGTCGATACAAATTTCCTGTTAATACATGAAAGTCGTAACTCCACAGAGAGACACGATTAAGTTTTGTCCACCCCGTGAAACTGCCGGGTACACCCGGATACACCCGGGAAACAATCGTAACTGGCTCTTGGTGCTGATCGGTTTTATTTATAATATTATTTAATCAACGAAGAACTTAAGGATTCTAATTTAAAATTCGTCGTTCCTTCGACTGGTCAAGTGATCCAAATGGTTTCGGGCGGGTGTCGACGGCACGACTACTTGTATCACCGACATTGATGCATGCTGCAGATCCTCCCCTCATCCAGCTCGCATGAGCAACTGTTGTAATCAGTTCTGGCGCTACACCGATACCTTGCATAGTGCTAGGTGTAGAGAACGTTGCGTTGGTGATCGAGGAAACGAATGAATAGTCACGCTGGAGTATTCAAATGGAATCACATGCGGCGAACGTTGTGTGACATCTGCCACACAACGTTCATCTAAACACGTTACGTACGACGTTTATCTAAACAGGAAATAACATGGCATCTTCCGCGTGCAGCATCACAAGATAACAATAACTGTCTTGAAGTGACTCACGATGTCTGAACCTCTCCCCGAACAGTCGGTAGCGCAGCTTCTGTAAAACGTTTTAAGTAAGTGTGCATGAGACCGAGACCGATAAGTGTGAACGTGAGGAGGGGATGCTCTTTCCTGGTTTCGTCTGCCATATACGTGTCAAGTATCAAGTCGAGTCAGGCTCCCGACGCCGGTCCCGCCGGATATCTGTCTGACGGCTCGTCTTCAAGTTATCAGTTAGTGGATCGCGGACTGAGCCGCAGCCGGGCTGGTCGGCAGCTCGGCGGGGCGGTGCGGCGGTGCGGCGGTGCGGCGGTGCGGCGGTGCTCTCTCCTCTCTCTGATGTTCACGCGTTCACAGATAGAGTACGTTTTATTATTTCTCATGGAATTGTTTCCGCGGAGGTCACACACCACTCTTCATAATCGTATTTCCACATAATCAACGACTGAGGCCCGAGTCTCGTCCACTCTCCAAGTAACACAAAATGTAGAGTTCCGTCACTCCAGGAACTGCGCATGGGTACGTGTCCGTCAAGGTTAATGACGACAATGTTAGGACATAATTGGATGGATGTGCAGCGTGTGTGCGAGGGTGTCACGCGGGCAGCTCGCACCGCCGGTACATCATTTTAACGTAGCTACGATCACGGTACTCAATCATCTGTCTTCCTCTCCGCCGTTATTGCCCATCCGGCGCGTGGAGCCGCGGACCTTTCGCGCTGCACTTTCACACGGAAGCGGCGCCGCCGGCTCCATCATCCAATTGAGTCCACGATTGAAAAATGACTACCGGTCAGCGGCGACCGAATTACCTGGCCGGGTCGCCCGGCACTGTCGCACCCCGGCACTGGGCACCCGGCGCGCCGCACGGGCGGCACGGGCGGCACGGGCGGCACGGGCCGCACGGGCCGCACGGGCCGCCTGGCGCGGGGTCGACGCTCGCGCCGCCTCGTCACCCGCTAGCGGCCGCTCGCTCGCCGGCGCGACCGGGTTCGCGTCTAACTGTCGCTTATCTGATATCAGACCGATTGTACTTTCTAAAGCACCGGCCGAAGCACCGGTCGTCGACCCGCGCCCGCTTGGCCATCTCCGCTGGAGCTCATTGTCCGGGGTATCCCGTCCTCCTCCTCGGTTTAATCAAACTTACTGCTGCTGCCCGCCGGCTTCAAGTTGCACCAGTTTTTTAAACGTTTGCAGAGTTACAATATATACTTGTTTGTTATCGCTCGTGAGCACGTCCGGCGGCGCGAGCGAGACCGCGGATCCGGTTTAGTTGGCAAGCTGGTCGCGGCGCGTTGCACGCGGTCACCATTCTCATTGCCGGCGCTGCCGCAAGCATCACCAGGTACACGAGTGCACTCGTGTACTAATGCGATGAGGCGGGAGGGCGGCGCGGCGGCGGCGCGGCGGCGGCGCGACATGTAATTGCAGCGTACGGTGACAGCGGCGCGCTGCCGCCGGACGCAACGAGACGTGATCGCGCGGCGCGGGAAAAAAACGAACGCAGAATCGAGTCGCTTCAGGTCCAGGCTGGTCTAGGCTGAGTGAGGTCAGGGTCAACGGACTGCAGCTATGCGATGCGTCGCGCACTTCGTGCGTTTTCTTTTTGGCCTTCCATAAGCGCTCGCTGAAGACGCCTCGCGGGAGGCCAGGCCCGCGCCGCGTCAGCGTGATGTGATGTGATGTGATGTGATGTGATGATTAGTGACAGACCTCGGCGGCGGTGTTTGTATTTGTCCGCCTTTAATACGGATCAGTTTCACTGAAAACTAACCGCGTTTCAATATTACTCACTCGATGAAAGGTGAAGAAGTAAGAACACGCTCAGCTCCGGAAACGGCATCGGTAGTGCTCGTAGCCAGTTCCGCTGAGGCTGCAAGGAACTTTAGAACGATCGTTGGAGCTGCTGCTTGGCGTCCTGCAATCATCGTTTCGAGTCATATTTATACATGCTGTACGATATTTAATTGACTTGGTGCTGTTCCAGGTGCTGCGGCGACATGGCGTCGCCCAAACGGTTCCTCTCGCTGCTGGCCGCGCTCGCCGCCGCCGTCGCCGTATGTGATGCAGGTACGTGGTGCAATTGTGCATTGGTGCATTGGTGCACTGTAAGACTTTAACATACAGAATATCTATCCGGCAGTCTCTCGTCATGTCGTCAATGAGGACTAGGAGGGAACACCTCCAGGCAAATGCAGTAGTATACTTCTGCCAGTGTCCTGCACTCGCTGGCACGCTAGTGAAACGCTAGGAAACGCTAGGCTGGGTGCAATAGAGAGAAGTGGTTATCATTTCCAAGCGTAACGTTGCAGCGGAGCGGCGGCTCCAGCTCCTGCACTCAAGTGAGCGGTACGAGTACGCTGACTCGAACGGCCTCCGGTTTGTAGGACGCGGAGTCATATTATTGCTGTAATCTATTCTGTGTCACGAGCTTGCGGCGATGGTATCGCCGTGACTCTGCGTGACTAGTTCTAGATACACTAGGCTCATAGTACAAATAGGTATTTGCAAATGAAACGCGACCGCGCAGCAACTCCTCGTGATGAGACGGACTTTGCAGCGTTTAGCCTGCGAGCTGTGCAAGGAGGACAAGGAGGGACAGGTCCTGACTATTAATCGCTGGTATTGGTCATTCTTTTATGGCTATATAACCGCATATGATCTGTTGAAACAACCGGAAATAACTCTCATCATATCCAATTTGAATATTCCTCACATTTGGACAATTTAAAAGGTCGCGTCCTTGTGCACGTGTCTGTGTATGTGTCTGTGTCTGTGCCTGTGTGTGTATGTGTATGTGTCTGTGTCGCATTGCTCACTCATGCATTATGGATTTGGCAGACATTTGTTGAAATATTTCATCATAGAAATTCATTTACAAGTGGTTAAACGACCTCTGCCAAGTTTACTTAATGTGCAACGCGAACGGCAGGCTGCGTCCGAATCGCAGCCGGTGGCGGGGAAACCAAGCCAGCACCAGCACCAGCACCAGCACTAGCACCAGCGCTGGGTGACTTATCACTGGCCTCCGTCAAAGCGCAGCACGTAGCAGGGACAAAGCTGCGCTCCCGTCACGCGGTTGATAGTGCCCACACGCCATCGGAACCAAATCCCCGATAATGAATGCTGTCGGTCGGTTTAGCCACTGATCGTTGTCCTCGTGGCAGTCTCCCGCTGTGTCAGATGTGGAAACGTCGGATGGTATAAGAGGCTGTGTGTGTAACGTTATGTAACGGCACGTACCCCGGCCGGAACGGGCCGGGGCGGGCCAGGGCGGGTCAGCAGCGATACATTTGTTAATGTAAAGATATTGTTTCGTCACGCGGGCAGCGCGCGCGCGCGGGGTCCGCATGCCCAGCTGTACCACCAAACGCATGATCTGCACCGTCACCGCGACGAGGCGCCAGCACGCGCAGCACGGGCAGCACGGGCAGCACGAGCAGCACGAGCAATAGCCCCAGTACTGTGAATAATCGCATCGCGGTAATATACGGCGGTTAGAGTGAACGTCCGGCGCACTGCCTGGGCCCTGGACTCGGCGTCCGCGACCGCGTCCGCGTCCGCGACCGCGACCGCGACCCACCGAAGCGTTATAAGCTCTACGTACAATTGAAATCGAAACATCACGTTGGTCACTTGAACTTGAAAGAGAGTGAAGTCAATGTTCATCGGAGAGTTCAGTGCAAGGTGGCGTTCCAACGTGCGGGCTGTGACCTGGCTGTGTCGGCGGTGCCGGACCATGTGGTTGTCCATGCGGTTCCGGAGGAGGCGGCGAGCTGCCGATCTTCAGCTGACGCGGCCCAGGGTCTCTCGCTGCCAGCTTTTCAGTGACCGCCACTGCCGGACTCTGCGTAGTGCTCGCCTCCTTCATATACATACACAAGGCCGGTCTCGTCGTCACGTCGTCACGTCGTCACGTCGTCACATTAATGGGGATATTGTTTGTCGACGGTCAGTTGGTACTAAAACATTATGTTTTCTGCCGACCTGCCGACCCTGGGGGTACCACAGAATACCGATTTTGAAGAACCCCATTTCTTATTTTCTTGAGAAGCGCTTTCACATTACGATGAAGTTGAAAGCCTTGTTTACGATAATTGGTATTGGTATTGGTATTGGTATTGGTAATGGTATTGGTATTTACTTTTCAACTCCCCGCTATACCTGCGGGCGAGTAGCTCATGCGTTAGCACGCGTCTCATCACCGGCGAGACGAGACAAGACGGTTCTGTGACCTAACACTTATGGTCCATTAAATACACGCTGCATCGGGAGGGCGAGGGTGGTGCCCTGGTGGTGGGGATAAACATACAAAAGTAATACGCGAAGGTGTTGAGCTGCTCAGGTGTCGTGGTGCGGGGCGCCCGGTTCCGCGGCGGTTAACTCTTGCGTAAGGCTGGATGTGTTGCTGCTGCTGCTGCTGCTGCTGCCACCGCCACCGCCACCGCCACCGCCACCGTGCACTTTGTGAGATACGGCGTGTGTAAGGGACGCAACAAACAACAATCAGCAGCAGCAGGTGAGAGCGTACGCTTGGTGACTTCGTAATTATCAGTTCGCTAATCTTTAGTTACTAATCCAGTGTCCAGTGTCCAGTGTCCAGTGTCCAGGAACTTTACTACAGATAAGCCGCGTCCGACACTGACGACACAAACAATACTGTGTGCGCGTCGGTGCGCGTCGGTGCGCGTCGGTGCGCCGGAAGTCGCCGGTAAGTTAACGCAAGTCAGCTTATTTAAGAAGAAAAACTTCGTCCGCGCTCACATAGGAAGTGTGTAATGTGTGAGCGATGCGATAGTCGACTTTTACGTCGTTACACGGGAGCGGGGGCGTAAGTGTTTATAACTCGTACGTATGTAGGCATCCCTATATAGCAGTAGATGTAGAGGTACACACGCACGCGCACACGTGTGTGTGTGTGTGTGTGTGTGTGTGACAACCCAGAGCAGCCGCGTTGGGACAGCCGGTCAGCAAGGCGGCGCGGTGGTCGCGGTGGTCGCGGTGGTCGCGGCGGGCGCGGCGGGCGCGGCGGGCTGCGGTATGCGGCTACGCGATGATCGATCGTTTCACATACGGATAATACATTCACGTATGATATACGTTCACACGCACATGACACTATGTAAGTTATTTAACTCAAACGGATGTGGAAATAATTTAACTAAATACATTGATGATGACGTTTTTTTTAAATTTGCATGTACTCTGGAAGAAATGTACTATTGCCAAGTTAAATGAAAATACGCTTGTTTACTAGATCACTAGGTAGCGTTAATTAGGTGCGGTGTTGTTTGGTGCACTTCGTTGACCGTTGAGACCGTTTCGCTGCGGAGTCACTTTTACACGTGCGTACTTTCGAGTGACAGCTGCATACCGCTGAATCACCCGCGGAATGCCGCCGCGCCGGGCCCGCGCCGGCCCCGCACCGGCCACGCACCGGCCCCGCACCGGCACTGAACAGAATTAACAACACCCAACGTACCTTCCACGCATTGAGGAACCTGAACATAGTCCGCGGTGCCGCGTCCAGCCAGTCCAGATATCATTTGATGCGGCGGGATGCCCGCGTGCCCGCGTGCCCGCGTGCCTTTGCGTGACCTCTCACAGCGCGGGCGGGGCGGAGTCTCCATCCGGGCGCGAGGGCCGTGTCACGCTGCTCGTAGTGTCGCGAGCGTGATGCTGCCTTATCACGTTCACTCAAAACTGCGGGCACTGCGGTCCCCCGATAGCAACAGGCGCGGGCGTGATGCTCCCGCACACTTCGCAAAGTGCTCGCGGCGCCGCGTGGGTACACTTCTGTTATAAAAGCGGCTGCAAAACAAATGTCAAGCTACGCAGATATCGGTTACATCATAATGCAATCTGTTGAACGAGGGGAGCCGCCAACATGGTGATGATTTGTGCCAGAGACAGGCGAATAGCATAGCGCGCTGCGCCCGTCGGTGCCCAGCGCCGCAGCGCCGCAGCGCCGCAGCGCCGCCACTCGCGGGTACTCCACGACCAGTTCAGGAATTGACTGGTGATTTGCTTTATTTCTTGGAACTTCGGTTTTCTTCTCCGCGCACGCAATTGCAGCACTCGCAGTGCACCTGCAGGACACGCGACGCGATGTCTGCATCACGGTCTTCTCCTAGGTTACTTCACTTATCTGCCAAATAGATGGAAGCGACGGAAATCGCAACCCCCACGCTTCCACGTCACAATTTTCTGTTGCTTTTGTGCAACAACTTTGTGCCGCGGGGAGCCGGCCGCCGGTCGCGCCGCACATTATCCGGCTGCACCGCGCCCGCCCGCGCCCGCCCGCGCAGCGTCCTGGCAGCCCGGGTTGGCGGGCGCGGGGGATGCAGCCGAGGGATGCAGCACCCCCGGGTGAAATACAACGGTCCGTAGGAAAGCTCTCGCACAACAGCGTCAGACAACACAATGGTTAGCGCGGCGAGCGCGGCGAGGGCGGCGAGCGCGGCGAGCGCGGCGAGCGCGGCGAGCGCGGCGAGCGCGGCGAGCGCGGCTCCCAGTGAACGTTGTTATATTTCTATTGTGCGTCAGCTCGCGGAGGAACTAGTTTCTCCCACAACAATTCATCGTGTACAATAACACGGTGCACGTGCAAGTGCACTCGTGTTGTCTGATCAGACACACAATATGGAAATTGTAACCTTGAAAAGAAAACTGCAGGACAGCGTGCAGTTTTGATGTTTTTACCTTCCCCGATGTTTTGCATTAAATTATTCCTCATCTACTTATTATATCATTTTATTTCTAAAAATACTGTACAGTACTGTACCGGACTGTACCGGACTGTACAGTACTATACCGGACTGTACCATACTGTACAGTACTGTACAGTACTATACCGGACTGTACCATACTGTACTCAACTGTATCTTATTGTAATGTAGTGCTAGCAGCGTGTTTAAATACACACATAAAAGTTTTTAAATAGTAATACCAAAACTCTGCGGTACTTTTTATGTAAGGTTAGTAATATATTGACCTTCCCCAGACCGGCGCATACTTACAGCCGGCGCACGCGCACGCGCACGCGCACGCGCACGCGCACGCGCAGTCCCTTCCGCGACGGGCACTCTTCGCTCCTCTCTGCAGAGCGAAATCGCCGCTGAATAAACGATGAAATAAACGATCGATAAATACTCCAAACGCGTCATCAGCAGGACATTGGTGACTCAATAATCTACATGAAATATAGAGCGAACACCTGGCTCGGTGTATGTATCGGCTACGTGTCATGGCTGCGTGTCACGGCTGCGTGGCACGGCTGCGTGTCAAGGCTACGACACGCTGTGTGTCATCTTGTTGTCGATTACCTCACGGCCCAGGCTCTGGTGCCGGCGTCATGTTTTAATGGAGTCTCAAATAAAGTTTAAATTAAAGTTCTGGTTAATAGATGAAGTTAGCGCGCCGTCTGCCGCCGTACCGTTGATATACGACACATACGATACGCAGGCGCTGCTCTCTCGTGCTGCGCCCCGTGCTGCGCCGCGTGCTGCGCCGCGTGCTGCGGCCGGCTGTGCTCCCGTTCCGCTTATGGTTTCATTTAGAACATTCAAACTGTACCGACCGTAGTTAACAACAATATTGATCTACGTCCGAGTTTCCGGTGGCGGTTCGTAAGGTCGCCGTCATCGAAAGGTCCGACGGAGGCCGTCACCGGGGGTCAGTGCCGGCGGGCAGTAGGGCGGCCGCCCGCCCTCCGAGGCCGGGGCCGCGCCGCGCCGTCTCAGGTTCGGAACCGGTCGGCCCGCGCTCCGCTGGCCGCACCCAGCTCTCCGGTTGACGAGTTAATGAACCGCGTCCACGGCGCCGGGCCGTCGCGTCGGTGCCGACAGCCGCTTCCGAATGCCCAAAGGTATAACATAATCATTTGGATACATCAGCCCGCACTGGAGAAGAAAGTTATTACGCAACGCGGCCACCTGCTCGCCGGCGCACGCCGCACGACGCACGCCGACGCACGCCGCACGACGCACGACGCACGCTTAGGTCCACAACGAATTGGAAGTTTCTATGGAACTGAGCGCGAAGTCTACGTCGTGCATAGTAACAGAGCGGAGGGTCACACGGCACAGCCTCGTGTTCAACACAGGGGGAGCTATGCATCGATGTCAGTGTAGTGCGGCGCAGCGCTGCCATTTCATTATGACTACAACCATCCGTAACGACGCGCACGCGCACGCGCACACGCGCACGCACACGCACACGCGCGCAACATTATCGCGGGCCTTGTGCAACCGGGCTTTGAGCATCACCTCCCACTAATTACATTTCATGACCAATAAACTCAAGTACTTTAAAATAAATGTACTAGATAGTTCATGATCTTCAACCAGCATCTAAAGCTCGGCGTGAGAATACGCTCTAAACGCTAAACCGCAGCACGGTGGAGGCGGATGTCTGAAAGATGAACTTCCTCCTTCCCGTCACCACATTATATCATTTGCGAAATGTTTCCTCGATGAAAGGTCACGCGGCGCGACGACCACGCTACGCCGGGAGGGGGGAATCTCGCAACTATCGCGACCACTCCGCCAGCAGGCTGTACTGCAGAGAAAAGCACGAGGTCATTCACAAGAAGCTGGCAATCAGAACGTGGAGCAGTCCAATTGTCCATGGTTAATTTAATTCTCCAATTCCTTCCGTTCAGCTATGGCCAGTTTATAGACGTTTTGCTGTTGTATAAACGGGTGAGAAAGGAACAAAACGATTCATCTGCTGTTTGGACGGAGGTCTTCAAGTGAATGTTCAATGTACCGATCTGTATCAAATAGCCAAGTGCGTGCAGACATTGCGCAGACATCGTCCGCACTGGGTATCTTAACAACCCTTTGTTATTTATTGCCGTTTCATCCCGAAATATACGAGGGTAGGAGCTATCACTCAGGTTGCGGGACGATCATTACTTTGAATTTTATGTTTAAGATTGTTCGTCGACTCGGCCGTTCGGTTTTTATTTACTGCGATCCAAAATTGAGCCTGGCCCTTCTTGAGGAAACCTTCTATTCATGGTGTATCTTAAAAGACGACCAAGAGGAAACACCTCCAGGCGGGGGGGCTACAAGTTTTCTCCGTAACTGTTATAAACACAGCGCTGGCGATTTCCCAGTACAAGTACCAATTGACTTCTCAGTACCGTGATATCCGCGCAGTAAACACACAGCTGGGGCCATTGTGTGGACATGATCAGGCTGAAATGACGATCATCAAAATTTTTGATGGAGCGGTAATAGAATCACACAAGGTAGCGAATATTATTTGTATTATCTATAATGCACGAGGAGGGATCCAAAAGTAGTGACACCGACATATATACTACTTGGTAAGAAAAAAAATATATACAAGTATGTATTATGTCAAGACATAGGCATAGCTCAGATACATATTTGTAACATTAATGTAGAAAAAAATATCGCGGGCGCGGGCGCGGGCGCGGGCGCGGGCGCGGGCTCGGGCGCGGGCGCGGGCGCGGGCGCGGGCGCGGGCGCGGGCGCGGGCGCGGGCGCGGGCGCGGGCGCGGGCGCGGGCGCGGGCGCGGGCGCGGGCGCGGGCGCGGGCGCGGGCGCGGGCGCGGGCGCGGGCGCGGGCGCGGGCGCGGGCGCGGGCGCGGGCGCGGGCTCGGGCGCGGGCGCGGGCGCGGGCGCGGGCGCGGGCGCGGGCGCGGGCGCGGGCGCGGGCGCGGGCGCGGGCGCGGGCGCGGGCGCGGGCGCGGGCGCGGGCGCGGGCGCCGTTACTGGACAGTGGCGAGGTAACGGCGCGAGAGGTCGGAGTGCGATTCGGGGAGTCAGCCCCGCCGCGTTCCACTGGCAACTGCCACCGGCAACCATCCGATACTCGTAATTCGAGAACCGGGCATTTCATATGGAAGTATTGAATCCATATTGTAACAATCTTTGAATATGTTAACCGACAGTCGGAAACAAAACCACTGGCTGGCAAGGTTATGGCCTCAATATTTTGGGACTCGGAAGGGATATTGTTGATTGATAACCTGGAGCGTGGGATCACTATTACAAGCCAATATTTGCAGCTTTAATTCCCAAGTTGAGGAATGCCATCAAAGAGAAAAGGAGAGGGAAACTTCGAAGGGGCGTGCTGTTTCGTCACGATAACGCACCCGCGCACAGGCCGGTAGCGCCTAGCGATTTCTATATGTTCCCTAAATTGAAAGAATAATTAAGAGGAAACAGGTAACAAGTCGATGAGGTAATAGATGCCGTGGAGAGCTTATTGCAGGACCAAGACAAACCTTTTTTTGCAAGGGATTGAAGCGTTGGAAAAGCGCTGCACTCGCTGTGCAGAGAGACGCGGAGTGCACGCGGAGTGCACGCGGAGTGCACGGAGACTATGTAGAGAAATAAATTATTAAGTTATCAATAGTCATTATATTCTGTCTCATTCTCACTGCCTATAGCATATACCTGCTCGTATAACGATAAAGCAATTCAGTTATTTGACCAAAGTTGTATCACAAAACATTAAAGGGCGGTGAAGTCGATTGTTATAATGGGGGGACCGAGAGGGTCGTCGGCACTCTCCGAGCCCCAGTGGCACGGTGAGGAGGGCGGTGCACAAGAGAGCGCAATTAGAGACCAGTACGAGCGCGGGGCGGCTCTTTCATTCGTCGAGGGATTTCGGTTCTCAAACACCTAATTAGCAGTGTGAATGGGCTTTCTGTTCAGACTCTTCGAATATCAAAGAACCAACATTTCCAGCACATTATACAGCAATAAAAAGTTTTTTTTTTTTTACAAATAATAATTTGGTGCAACGTCGTCCGCGGCTCGCGGAACCTTTCAAGTGTTTACCGCACACCCACCAGTCAGCTTAAGGAATGGCCGATAGCTGGTCGCACACCAGCACACCAGCGCACCAGCACACCAGCACACTAGCACACCAGCACACCAGCACACCAGCACACCAGCACACCAGCACACCAGCACACCAGCGCACCAGCACACCAGCACACCAGCGCACCAGCACACCAGCGCACCAGCACACCAGCGCACCAGCACACCAGTGCACCAGCACACCAGCGCACCAGCACACCAGCACACCAGCGCACCAGCACACTAGCACACCAGCACACCAGCACACCAGCACACCGGCGCACCAGCACACCAGCACACCAGCACACCAGCGCACCAGCACACCAGCGCACCAGCACACCAGCACACCAGCACACCAGCGCACCAGCACACCAGCACACCAGCGCACCAGCGCACCAGCGCACCAGCACACTAGCACACCAGCGCACCAGCGCACCAGCACACCAGCACACCAGCGTACCAGCACACCAGCGCACCAGCACACCAGCGCACCAGCGCACCAGCACACTAGCACACCAGCACACCAGCGCACCAGCGCACCAGCGCACCAGCACACTAGCACACCAGCGCACCAGCACACCAGCGCACCAGCACACCAGCACACCAGCGTACCAGCACACCAGCGCACCAGCACACCAGCACACCAGCACACCAGCACACCAGCACACTAGCACACCAGCGCACCAGCACACCAGCGCACCAGCACACCAGCGCACCAGCACACCAGCGCACCAGCACACCAGCACACACACTTACTTTAAAAACACGCTGACAGTTAAATGAATAACCACGTGCAAGTCAAATAATTTCATTTTTTGCTGCAGGACCTTTGGGACCTCTACCGAATGTCACCAGCATGGACCTCGGCCTGAAAGAAGGTAATTCCACACGAATACGTTTCCTTAATGTTTCTTCTCGTTCGAAATTGAGAGTCGGTGTAACATCCACTTCTGGTGCGGTGTGACTGGACGGCGATGTCGCGGGCGTGGTTACTGTGGATATTGGAAAGTTCGTTGGAGGAACACTCCGCGCCGTCTCTTTGTGTGTTCGTCGCACAAGACTTACTATAAAAAGTGAAATTTTGAAAAGAAATAGATTTGAATCTGCCGCCGTGATGTTTCAGGTGGGTGCGCGCTGGGCGACGTGGTGTACATGCCCGGGGACGAGTTCCCCGGCGAGGGCCCCTGCGAGCGCTGCAGCTGCAGCGGCGGCTTCGTGCAGTGCGCGCGCCAGGTCTGCGAGCCGCGCCCCGGCTGCAAGGCGCTGCACCGCCCCGACCACTGCTGCCCCACCTACCAGTGTGGTGAGCCCTTGAGAAACGTTACTAGTCAATTCTCAATTGTCAATACATTATCAAATAACGGTTTCCTCTAACTACCTTGGAGTAAAATCGCTTAAAGAACGGGAATGCATCTTCTTCGATGTTGATTTGTTGGCGTCACTCGAAGTTTCCATGTATCTGTCTGGATGTAATAGATACGAGACCTACAGCAGTGCCGTCTGGCTTGGCCTCACCGCGGGCGCGTGCGGGGAGGTCGGGCGGTAGCCGCGGTACGCTTAAATGATGCGCGCCTCTTGCAGAGTGCGAGCAGGAGGGCCGCGTGTACGGCAACGGCGAGAAGCTGGTGGACCCGGCGGACCCGTGCCGCGTGTGCTACTGCCAGGGCGGCGAGGTGGTCTGCCGGCGCATCGCGTGCTTCGTGCGCGACGACTGCACGCCGCGCCGCGTGCCCGGCCGCTGCTGCCCGGAGTACGACAACTGCCCGCTACGAGGTACCTCCACCACCATCACCATCACCATCGTCATCACCAACACCACTCTCTTCTCTTGTCGTGGCCGTCGTCGAGTTACATTTATGTCGTATCGTATTCCATAATTTATTTAAAACAGTATCTGTTCTAACTTCACGCGGTTCTCCTTTCCAATACTGCAACAAGCACGCTCCTTCATAACTTCTGGTCATCCAAAGTTGCTTGCACATTGTCAGCTCTAATTCTGTACATTTTGTGTACGGTGTACGACAAAGTTATTTCAATGTATTAACAATTGTTTCAGGTGTTACAACTATTCCCGGGGGAGCGCCTGCAGTACCAAACATTCCTACATACGAAGACATCAACACCAGCGTGGTATCATCACCCGTAAAAGAACAGATCAAACAGGAAATCACCATTAAAGAAATTACTCCGGTCTCCGAAATTCCAGTTATTACCGAAGTGAAAATAAAAGAGATCCTACCTTCGCCTAGCATCGACGTTGCAGAATATTCATCGTCGAAGTCTCCGCTCATGCCCCGCGAGGTCACCTCGGAAACATCGCAGATAATTAAATCGAACAACAAACAAGAGTCGCCGGAATTAACTAACTCTGATATTCCATTATCTGCATCTGCGGCACCGCTCGAAGCTTCAAGATCCACAGATGAAATCGACTCCAGAACTAAAAGTAACGACGCTCCTCCTTCTAAGATTAGTCTTTCAACGCAAGACTCTATAAACAGTAATATCTACATATCCAGCGCACCCAGTGCTGCGGTCAGTGTGGGGTCACCGTCGATGATTCCCCATGTTGTATCTGTACCTTCGAGCAAAACTCCATTGATCGAGGAAGAAGATACGTCCTTATTTGATCATAACCCAGCCTTCCCTCCACTGCCCGACGACCTTTCCGTTTTAGGGAATCACGAGGAGGAAATTCTTACGGAACAAAACATGGATAACGAACATTTGTCAGTCGTCCCCGAGGTCGTTATCGTCGCAAATGTCGCAGCTACTTCTACGGAAGCGGTTGAGATGAAAGATGCTGGAACGATCGCATCGAGTTTTACACCCGCAGGAACAATAGCGGGGACAGAAGAAATTTCACAAGAATCGTCACAGGAAGGTAGCACAACTAAATCAGAAAACGGCGTGGTCATAGGAACAACAAATTCACGAGAAAGTTCCATGCTCAATTTACGGTCCATAATGTCCACGGAGACACTCGACCTTTCGACTCACTTGGATACGTCGGTCGAGTTGAGTGACGCGACAGTAGCAACGGCTACAACGACAACACCAAATCAAAGCAACGAAGAAAGTAGTGACAACTCTAACGTACATTTTGGTGATGGTATTTCCCCCAGCACTGATGATCCCGATTCAGAACTCGAAGTCGCGGGCAAAGGCACCGACTCCTCCGAACAACTCATCAATGCTGAGCAGATGACAAGTTCTGTATCAAAAGTCAACGAGGGCACCGAAGTCACTTCGCAAACGGAATTGAGCTCGTTGCCTGTTGAAACGAGTGATCAGAATCCACATGACTCATCTGAAAACATCACGAAAGGTAAAGCGTCAATGTCGACTGTCGACCCATTGACTATAGATGAGAGCACTACGAAACTGTGGCCAGCTGATACGAAAATTAATTCATCAGAAGTCGAAAATCAATCGTTCGAAAATATGGAAACCACCGAATTCGTGTCCTTGCCGTTTGGTTCACAAGAGAGCACAACGGCAGGCGTTGAGTTGATAAAAATACCTTCGGATTCGGAAAAACGTTCAGCGATCGTCGACCAGTCCAGCAGAAGGAATAACAACGTTCTCACGGACCTCATCAACTTGGTGGGCGACGTCGCTTCCATCGGAGATCATAACGAAGGATCCGACAGTGAACATCACACGGCCAGCCCCACCACTATCTCGGATTCGGAAGAGTTGATTCCGGTTAACGCCGGCTACAAAAGCAAAAACAAGAATTGGAATTCCAACTCCATTACGGAAGTACCGACGAAGACTAAAACCATAGACAAACAAAAGAACGTCGAGATAGAAGACGACGACACGGACTCCATAACCGATCAGCCGCCGCCCAACGACCGGGCGGAGCCGACCACGCGGCGCGCGCTCATAGACAACGTCACCGACGGCGCAGGGGACCACGAGACGGAGAAGAAGGACATCGAGATCATAACGCAGTCCTACGTGCCGACCATCAGCCGGCGCCCGACCAAAGTGATCATGAAGAAAGACCGGCCCGACGACGCGGCGGGCGGCGGCGCAGTCGTCGGCGGAGCGGCCCCGCTGCCGGCGGACAGTGTCGCTGCCAGCACCGCGGTTCCTGATGAAGTCACGGCCGCGACGGAGGCCGGGGGCACTGGGCCTGCCGGCGCGGCGCCGTGAGCGCCTCGGCCTGCGCCCAGCGCCCAGCGCCCAGCGACCCGCGCCGCCGCTGCCTCAGCATTTCATAGTGAATAAGTTTCGTTATCGAAACTGTAAGTTTAATGTAGAGACTATTAGGTACATAGAGCATAAACTACCCTCTCAGGTTTAGTCGTAATGTCAACCGCAGCCCCCGCCGGAGCCGTCCCCCGACGCGCACCGCGCTGGCTGGACAAATTATTTATAGGCGTGTAGGATTAACGGGGGGCGCGGGCCCCGGCGGCTCCAGCGGCGTTTCGTAAGTTATTTATTTTAGTGACAAACGTGAGAACGATCGATAAGTAAGCAAGCAAGCTAGTCAAGGGGCCCGCGGCGGACTCTCGCCGCCGCCGAGGGCCCAGGGGGCCCCCCCGATCGGCCCCCCCGACGAATGCAACAAAATTTGGTACAAAACGAATCGATTGCGAGCCCCACGAGCGTAGCGCTAGGTGCGTGTAGGTAGGGGCAGGGGGCGTGGTGTGCTACCGCCGCAGCCTGTGTAGCCTGTGTGGCGTGCTGCGCGTGCGCACGGGCGCGCGGTCGCGACTGCACTCTCCCGGTCCCGTCGCCCGCACACGCGGCCGCCGCTGCTGCGGGCGCCGCACCGCACCGCATCGGCTGCAAGTTTTGTTGCGCCCCGAATAGAGATTCGTCAAGTGCTCCTTCTTGCTCCGGAAGACCGTTTGTTTCTTTTCCCGGGCAATAAGCGCACGTTGCCCATTTTGTATTATTTTATGATATTATTGTTTTTTTTTTACAAATAAAACACATTAGACTGATACAATCGTTTCATTGTTCCACTCATGACGCAGTAGAGCCCCGCCGCGCCGCGCCGCGCCGCACCGCGCCGCACCGCGCCGCGCCGGCCTGCTGCAGTCCCGGCTGCAGATGCAGTTTAATGTATTTATAGACGTTTATGAAAAATATTGAATAAGATAGATATATGGATAACACGTTCGTTGAAACAGAACAGTGCACACACACACATACACACACACGCACACAAATTATAAAAATGATTTCGTATCAGTCAGGAACGCAGGTTGGAGAACATGCCTGATGTTGGTCTGAAGGGAAGATGGAATTACGGGGGCGTCCGACCAGTCCATTTGCACCGTTTGTGTGCCAGCTTGCGTCAGCAAGGTGCAGTGCACACGTGCACACGGTAGGGGGCCGGGTGATCAAATGTCAATGCAGTCGTGGTATACCCTCAGCAGGGGCGTCGCACGAGCTCGTCATAACATTTACCGCAGTAAGCGCAGTTTTTGGAAAAGTTTTGAGGAAACACAAAATACACAAGTCGTGCCCACCTGATAGTGCGCATGTTGCTCTACTCTTAAGAACGAAGCGTCTGCCGAGACTTGCGCACTCGCGCATCGTTCTCTGCTTGTTGCAGGAGATGACGGTGTCTTTCGAAACGCAACGTGATAACCTTGTGGGTTTCCACTCAGGGACCTGTCAGCTGCCTTGAATTAAAATTACCATGCAATCGGCAGCAGCTCCCCGCCACCAGCGTCGCAGCGCTCCGAGCGCGCTGCTGCGGCAAGCAGCCGTTACCGGGCAGTTACATTTCCGCGATCACCCCGCGGGGTGCACCGCCTGTCTAAACCAACTGGCCCGGCGTTCGCATCCGGCTCCGGCCGGCCCGCGGCCGGCTCGCGGCCAGCTCGCGGCCAGCTCGCGGCGTGCGGTCCGGCCGGACGCTGTTGTAAACACTCAGTTGTTGTATTTACCCGCAACGTGTGACCGGACACTCGGGCAGCCTCGCCGCGAGGACAATAGCTTTTCGGTGGGCGCAGCAAGGCCGGCGGGCCTCCTCACGAAAGCTCTGCTGCAGCGCGTGCCTCCTCCAGTTTGTAATTTCTATTAAAGCGCTTATGATATGAAGATAATTCATAACGGTTTTAATTATAAAGGCTATGCTCCGGACCGGCTGGAGTGGTTCTTTGGGAGAGGCCCACATTCAGCAATTAACATTTGATGATTACGAATCTCCTCTTCTTAGTGTTCTCGTACAAATATTACGCGGGAGAATTTTCATTAGAAAAGGGAATAGGCTGTCACTACGCCAGTGCGTTTTACAGAAATAGACTACGTCAACACTTACCACCAAGTGGAACGGTGGTTACGTACTTACCTATTGAAAAACAATATGTATATAACATAACCGTGCAATCCGTGAGAGCGAGCGAGGAGCCCCCGCGCCTGATGCACGAGCGAGGGTATGCCGACCGCTCGCGCCTGCGCCGGGCCCTCTGACCTACGACACCACCGCCCCTCCACCTCTCCACTAGGGCGTCCATAAAGCGTACTATTCGTGCAGGCGCAGTCACGCTGCCACCGGCGCACACGCACGGCCGCCGTACGCGTGTACTTACGCCGCTGCCGCCGTGTGATGTACTTCTAGATTGAAATATTCAACAAAATAGTGTCCTTGAGTATGGATGGGTACGGTTGCAAATCCGGTTATTTCATTTAGTCCACTTTCCACCGGAAGTGCAAAGAATCTTCTACACGAGTGCAACAAATACAGCTACTTCACTTCATTGTACACGGTTGGATATCATTAGAAGAATCTTTTCTGGACCCTTGTTCTAGCTGCTTTCGAGGTCAAAGCATCAGTTTCTACTGCTAGGCTGATGT
Source organism: Troides aeacus (assembly GCA_033220335.2). Lineage (NCBI taxonomy): Eukaryota > Metazoa > Arthropoda > Insecta > Lepidoptera > Papilionidae > Troides > Troides aeacus. The sequence continues at coordinate 203,234 of CM067273.1, read as the reverse complement.
AACGACATCGCGGCCCGTGAAATACTCTCAATGTGTAGACTATAGATAGAGAGGCGTTGCCGTATAGACGGCAGGCTGCGGAGTAGGGCGGCGAGCGGCGAGCGGCGAGCGGCCGCTTATCATATAAGGAAACTGGTTCAAATCTTCGTAACGAGATTAAAACTCGAGTTCACTTTTGCTGCCACGCAATTTTACGTAACGGTGTTGTTACGCTCCGCGCGCTCTTTTAACTGCTTTTAGAGGTCTGCCGCGTTCACCGCGCCGCTATTGTACCAAGAGCAGCGTCGCGATGGTGCCACAATGAACTCGGTGATACTCTGTACACCTGTAAACCTAGCGACGGATGCACCACACGACATGCATGCCGCCGCCATGCACCGCCATGCACCGCCATGCACCGCGCATGCACCGTGTACCGATGGTGGAAACATTCCTTTAGAGCTGGTGAACCTTTGCTTCGCGAGTAGAACCAACCGTAAAACAATTAATCATTCGCCGTTTTATGTCTTCTTGCAGAACTCAGGGCTTACTGGAATGGTTGCAGGTCTCTGTTGGCGGAGACCGTCTAGGTACCACCGCAACTTCTATTTCCGCCGCTAATAAGTACTGTGCAAACTACTATTTTCCGGTTTGAAGGGTGCTGTAACTAGTATAATTACTGTGTTAGCGAGACTCAAGATTTATTGTCTCAGGCGACGATTACTACACAATGTGCTGTACTATATAGCATCCTAACGTGGCCCCGTGTGGTTATGGGCGCACGGGCGCACGGGCGCACCGCTCGCCGTCGGGTGGCCGCTTGATCCCGCTTGTCTCGGTGCACACAATGAGTGTATGATATATAACAAAAACATTACGGACGTAAGGTATGGATGGATGGATGGATGGATGGATGACACGAATCGGTTCACTTCGCTGTACAAATTGAGATGATGATGTATCTTCTGACCCTTCAGTGGAGTTCTCCGAATGCTTTCTCGATTCAATGCGCGCGCGCACCTACGGCATTGTTACTTTAACAGAGAGTTAGCTCACGACTAAACACGGATTTACTGCAGCGAGCGGCGACGAGCAACCTGTCCAGCGCGTCTGCTCGCCGCCGTGCACGTGCTCGCTGCGCCAACAGATTAAATTACGGTAAATAGCAAGGGTCGTCTCGATTGGTACGAGAGGCTGGTTCCGTTTGGCACCGCCAGCGGCTCCGGCAACAACAGACACACTAGCACAACATCCGCGGGTGTCCACTGGTACGGCTGCACTGTACCACTGTATCACTGTACCACTGGACCTCAACCTCGCGTGATGATAAGTGCAACGCGGCTCGCGGTGTCCCGCCCACCACACGCTGACATCCGGCACATTGCGCCGTACGTCGCGACACACACCAGCAGTGCTGGTGCTGGTGCTGGTGCTGGTGCTGGTGCTCACGGCTCGTGTCCGCATTACGTCACCACCAGCCGAAGGCGAGGGTGAGCACGCGGAACCTTCCAGTCAAACCATTATTAACGCAAGTACTATTGGTATATCTCCTTGAAGTCATTTATAAATAACGTGGTGTCCGCAGGCTGTATGGAGTTATCACCAATAACCAGCTGTCGCACCCCTCCGCCGGCCAGGTCGGCTGCCTGCCGCAGTGGCCCGCAGGCGTTGAGCTCGTCTGAAGAGAAACAAATGAAATCATCCTTTATTTGGTCCATTAGGAAAATATAGTGAAACCGGTTGAGTCGCTCGCGAGCCACCGGACTGGCGCGAGCACGTGCGCGTGCACGTGCACTGGACACGGGAAATCAAGTGTCGTTCAGTCCGCTGTCGTCATTTCACGGGATTTATCAGTACTTTCTTGTATGAGCTTGTGCGCATGAGATTTTCAGACTAAAACATAGTTATAATATGATATCTAATGTTTAGTAGTAGATAAGTAAATTTGAAGTCCGTCGTCGCGTTGGAATCGAGCTGGCGGCGGTCGCGGCGGCGGTCCCGGCGGCGGTCCCGGCGGCGGTCCCGGCGGCGGTCCCGGCGGCGGTCCCGGCGGCGGTCCCGGCGGCGGTCCCGGCGGCAGTCCCGGCGGCGGTCGCGGCGACTGGTTACCGAGCCCGCGATTGGGTGGAGGTCGCTTCCCGAATGTTTTAAAACAATGTCGAATGTTATGTAAACATAGTTATGAATACACAATATTTTTAGAAATATATGTTGGAGAAAGTTAGTGTTTAGGTATTCTAGTATTCTAGTGCTTTTACAACCCGAAAGCGCATCGTTAACGCGTAAGAAGCCGGCCCGCCCCGGCCCGCCCCGGCCCGCGCCGGCTCGTGTGCTGTGCGCGCGGGACGGCCGGCGCGCGCCGCGCGACCAGCGGGAACATTGCTCGTGTGCACTCGTGCTGCACTGGTGTGACCTGGTTAAAATATATAAAGCCCTAGTAGCCCTCCCCGAGAAATGAAGCGGCCACTGCGCGCGCCGGTCACCGTGGCAACGCGTGCGCTGCGCGCGCTCACTCGCCTGGGGGCCCGTGGGCAGCCTGGCGGGGGGGCGTGGGGGCGTGGGGGCGCGCGCGCGGCCGCCGCGTTACTAACTATACGCATCATAACTTATAATACATTTTTGCCTTTCTAATTATAATGTCGACATTAAGTCAGAGTTCAGCGGGCACATAACGGACGGCTCGCTCTCCGCGCCCGCGCCCGCGCCTCCCCAGCTGCGGGCGCGCACTTCCGGGTGCCGTCGCCCGCGCACTCGGGCGGTGGGAGGCGCTCGGGTCAGGATTTTAGATGCAAATGCTGAGGAGCATCGATGCGTTTCTTAGGCGAACTCCCGATGCACCGAAAAACATGACTGAAGGGATTTTATAATGTTAAAATCCAACATAACGCTTAACCTCTGCACAGGAGCAGCCCTCAGCGCGCCCGCTGCAGCTGTTGCAGCAGTTGATGCCGCCCGGGGTGACTGACGCAAACAATTATTTATTTATATTGCACACGAGAGTTTAACCTGACGAAAAGCAAACAATGAGTGTGAATGTGTGTCAGCTGGCCGCCAGGGTCACACGCGACGTCGTAACGATTCAGTCGTGTGGAAAGAGACCGCCGAGCAATGTAAACATGTCCATGTTACGGCTCGGACGGGGCTGCAGCCAATGTTAGTTACATTGGGGCTGGAGCGGAGTGTCGGTAGCGCAGCCGCGGCCTCCGGTGTTGCGACTGTCCGCGGGCAACAGTGATCACTTTCCACCAGGTGAACTGTTCGCGCGTTTCCCCACCCTTTCCTTAAAAAAAAACATGTAACCCGAGGTCTCCAGCGCAGCGTGCGAGGCGCTCGTCCCATGTGCCGGGGCTGCTGGGCGCACACACGGATGCAGATCGCTCTCCGCCGCGGCCGCACTGCAACGACGCTCAAGATTCACTTTCAAATGACCGTGACGGGTCGCCGCGATCAGGCTCTACACGGTGATCACTTACTTTCATTACGCGCTGGACGTAACCGGCAAACTGGTCGCCTCCCGGTCCAGTTCCAACTCGGCCAGCCAGCAGCGACGTCAGCTCCGTCTGCAGTATATACGATATCTAATCTTACAGACTTACAAGTACAAGCCGGCATTTTTTTTTTTTAGTCTTGTTTGAGGGAAATGCCTACGCATACTCGTCCTCGCGGGGTCAAGGACGGGTTATGTCGGACTTGCACCGACTAAAACCCCCACGATGTTCCCTACTCGTCGCCTGGTGGCAAGGGTCACAGGTACGGCTTGGTGCTTTAGTCCGCGACCCTCACCGGCGTTGGCCGCTTTCGCAGCCCCACCTCGGTAGGGAGGGATAAACCCCCCCTGCAGGGCGCACCGGAACATGCTGCGCGCCCCCACTTCGGCCTCCATTGTGTGGACGACGGATTCCCCCGATCCCGTCGCTCAGAGGCCACAGGAGCCCCGGGAGATATCCTCTCCGGGCTCCCCGCGGCGGACAGATGTTGGGCCCGCCGCTACCCGTTAGCGGTCGCGGAGGATAGGGGGAGAGCGGCGCATTGTAATACCAGCACTCCTCTTCCCCCGCGGCCCCACTGCCGCCGCATCACCGGTGCGACACCGGTTGGTTGCGGAGGATACGTCCTCCGCAACCCCACCTCGGCTGCAGAGGCGGTATAAAACCGCCCTTGCAGCCGGCCGCAGAAGGCAGCATAAAGCCGCTCCCGGGCCCTCGGCCGCTCCTGTGAGCTCCAATTATCCCAACTCGAGCCCGGAGCGGCCGCTTCGGCCGGCCTTTCGCCGCGGGCCGACCGGGTGGATTCCGCTTAGCTTCACCGTATTGGGCCCCACGGTTACTAAGCTCCTCCGCCACGACAAGGCGGGAACCCGTTGGAGGGGAAGTACAAGCCGACATGCGGCAGCCTGCACCCGAGCTGGATAAATGCATCTGTCTCCCTCCGTGTTACATAAACCGTTCCGCAATTTTTATACTATTATTTCATAAAATGAATATAAAAAAAATCTTCAAGTAGCTGAGGTCCACCCGGTGGCACCAGATGAATTGTCTTCTTACCTTACCTTCACCAGCTCGAACAACAATTAATAAATACACTACTCCTCGGCGGTAGAGCCTGACACACTCCTCGGCGGTAGAGCCTGACACACTCCTCGGCGGTAGAGCCTGACACACTCCTCGGCGGTAGAGCCTGACACACTCCTCAGCGGTAGAGCCTGACGCACTCCTCGGCGGTAGAGCCTGACACACTCCTCGGCGGTAGAGCCTGACACACTCCTCGACGGTAGAGCCTGACACACTCCTCGACGGTAGAGCCTGACACACTCCTCGGCGGTAGAGCCTGACACACTCCTCAGCGGTAGAGCCTGACGCACTCCTCGGCGGTAGAGCCTGACACACTCCTCGGCGGTAGAGCCTGACACACTCCTCGACGGTAGAGCCTGACACACTCCTCGACGGTAGAGCCTGACACACTCCTCGGCGGTAGAGCCTGACACACTCCTCGGCGGTAGAGCCTGACACACTCCTCAGCGGTAGAGCCTGACGCACTCCTCGGCGGTAGAGCCTGACACACTCCTCGGCGGTAGAGCCTGACACACTCCTCGACGGTAGAGCCTGACACACTCCTCGACGGTAGAGCCTGACACACTCCTCGACGGTAGAGCCTGACACACTCCTCGACGGTAGAGCCTGACACACTCCTCGGCGGTAGAGCCTGACACACTCCTCGGCGGTAGAGCCTGACACACTCCTCAGCGGTAGAGCCTGACGCACTCCTCGGCGGTAGAGCCTGACACACTCCTCGGCGGTAGAGCCTGACACACTCCTCGACGGTAGAGCCTGACACACTCCTCGACGGTAGAGCCTGACACACTCCTCGACGGTAGAGCCTGACACACTCCTCGACGGTAGAGCCTGACACACTCCTCGACGGTAGAGCCTGACACACTCCTCGGCGGTAGAGCCTGACACACTCCTCGACGGTAGAGCCTGACACACTCCTCGACGGTAGAGCCTGACACACTCCTCGACGGTAGAGCCTGACACACTCCTCGACGGTAGAGCCTGACACACTCCTCGACGGTAGAGCCTGACACACTCCTCGACGGTAGAGCCTGACACACTCCTCGACGGTAGAGCCTGACACCGCGCCGTCACCAGCGAACACAGCTTCTGTAATAAACATGAAAAGTGATATTATCCAATCGCTATACATCCCCGCGCTGTGCAGTGGTGCAGTGGTGCAGTGGTGCAGCAGGGCAGTGGTGTAGCGGGGCAGCGCGGACTGCTGCGCAGGCGCAACTCCATCTGCGCGCGCGATATTCGACCTTATCGCCGTGGAGCCACTAAACCTGCGACAGCTTCGAGAAAGCTGTTCAATCATCTCGTCTATTTATTAAGCTGCAACCCCATCTAAGTCACTCTCGGTACTAAACACAATGGCACCAGTCACCAGTCACCAGTCACCAGTCACCAGTCTCCGCAATACGTTTAGTGCGTCGCTTGAGCTGCAACAGAGAACCGTTCAGCTTCACAGGGCACTTCGCTCTCTTCTTTGAATGTTTTCATCTCGTCATCTGCAGCGATGCCATTTTCGTAGCAAATCTATCGTGTCCCCTTTCCGCGGCGTCACGCGGCGTCACGCGGCGTCACGCGGCGTCACGCGGCGCCGCTGCTGCCGTTCAGCTGCAGCCGACGCTCCGCGCACATGCACGGGCTGCGCCAACGTTGCCCAACGCCGGCACCACTCGAGCAGATGCCTAAGTAGTTCATTAGTTAAGTAGTGAAGTTATAGTTTTATGTAACGAGTGTGTCGTGTTACGTGAGCGCGCGTCGGCCGGAAGTGGACGCGCGCGGCCCGGCCCGGCCCGGCCCGCGCGCGCCCGCTCATGTTGCGTCGCTGCGCGCTGTACATGCTGTAACATGTCACGCGGAAACCGATTGTCCTCGTGCGGTACACAACATCTGAAAGATGTGTATGAAAATATATTTTTTTACTAACCTGCTCGCTAAGGAGACGAGCAGCTTTCATAGCCCCTCCAGCGCGCCGGCCGGATCATTGCGCAGGCGCACGGCGCGGTGAAAGTGCACCTGGTGGGGGGAGCTGTGCGGTGCGCGGCGGTGCGCGGCGGTGCGCGGCGGTGAGGAGGGCACGGGAAGGAGACGCGGCTGGCTATATCAGCCGGCAGGGGAGGCGCGCGCCGCACTCCGCTGGCCAGCAGGTGAGCCACCGCCATGCGCTCGCCGGCGCGGCGATAAACGAAAGTGTTGTTTCTTCACCTCGCATGCGTACACTCTAATTCAATTGTACAAAGTGCAAATTGATGTGTCAACGGTAAAAGCGAACCTCCGCCAGCGCACTCCGCCAGCCCGCGTTATTACACGCCGGGGTGCGCGCGCGGACGCAAGCTGCACCGTTCGGGGTGGAGTTCGTGGTGGAGTCAGGGGTAGTCATCGATCATTTGTTACAGAGACGCCTATCGAGAGCAAACGTGAGAAACATGAAGGTCGCCGTGTACATGCTGGTGCTGGTGCTGGTGGCGGCGGCGACGGCCGCGCCGCAGAGGGAGGGAGCCGCCTTCACCAAGGAGGCCATTAAGCAGGCTCAGAACACTTTCCTCATCCCCAAAGATGCCGAAATTCAAAAGGTTAGTGAAACCAATAGTTTTCTAATGTTAACCTGTATTAGATTGGAAACAGTAAGATTGTAACAAAAATTTAACTTTTGTAACATCAACTAGTTTATGTGAGCTCCTCGAACGCGCACGCGCACGCGCACCCGCACGCGCACGCGCACGCGCACGAGCTTCTTTTAAATGAAATGAAAAAGAACAAACGCACATCACAATCGGTTCAGCCGTTTTAGAAGTACTACCGTACAGCCGCGCTGCAGCCAATACGCTGCCAGCATTCAGCCCCTACGGTAATGCGTGCAGTATCCGGTGTGGAGGGCTCCGAAATGCCATATCGGTCAACTTCTTCATTGTTAGTTGCTGCTTCTATTCACTTCTATTCAATCTAAGCAAAAAATAAGATAAACGATATATTTGTGTGTGTCATCAGGTGCAAGAAGGTATAGAGTTGGCCGCGTACGAGTCCATCCCCGGCAACCAGAAGATCGACCTGAGACTGATTCTTGGCGACCAGGTGCCCGAGGAAGTTATCAACAACCTGCAGAGCCAAGTGGACCAAGTTGGCCGCCACTAGAATAACTTAAGAAGTATTACGACAAGTTGGGCACCAGCGGGACGCTCCGTGGAGGACACGGAGACGTATTGAAATCATTCGTGGCGGCGGGGGTCCACGCGGCGCACGACCGGCAGCAAGCAGCAGCAGTCCCAGCTCGGCACCAACGGCACCCAACTTGTTAATGTAATGACGATGTTGACTAATGTTTAATCTATCGGCGAGGCCGGCGCCGGGCGGCGCGCGACGCGGGACCGTCCGCTCCGTGTTTCTATACATTTTTATTTTGTAGTAATAAAGTGGCCGAGCTACGTCCAGAGCTGCCTTTTTGTGGAGCTCCCCGCCAACCGGGGGGCTTTAGTAATTACTTTGACATTCCCGCTGTTTTCCCGCTCACTACGTCCTTCATATCTCTAAATGAGTGACGGAGATTCCGCGCCCGCCGCAACCTGGTGTTGCAGCTAACCTAACCTAACCTAACCTAACAGTACCTGCGCATGCGCGCGCGCCGCGCTCGGCGCTCAGTGTAAATGTACCAGCTCACCATCGCGCCGGCGGCGGACGGCGCGACGTTATTAGTGTTCCGACTATGTCAATATGATACACCTCCATGAATATAGATCCGCGTAGATGACGAGGCTCCGCCCGAAGGAACCGGTTCTGCCGGCGCGTGGAGCCCGGTTTAATGTTCTCTAAATGCGACGCACGCGCGCCGTGCTCGCGCCGTGCTCGCGCCGTGCCCGCGCCGTGCCGCGTCGTGCTCGTCCTTGTTGTTGACCCCATCGACAACCCAGCGCACAATCCCGCGTGTCACAATCGCCGCGCGCGCAGCAGCCCTGCGCATATTTCTTTATAATTATCTGGACACCGCCTCCGCTGTTTCCGTGTTGCAATGAGGGATATCGCGCAGCCCGTGACTGCAGCGACAGGCTTTACCGTTAGTTGTTCGCCGCTGCCTTGATCCCGCTTCGGCACCGCGGTGACACATTGGCGGCGAGCGTGGCGGCGAGCGTGGCGGCGAGCGTGGCGGCGAGCGTGGCGGCGAGCGTGGCGGCGAGCGTGGCGGCGAGCGTGGCGGCGGCAGCACGCGACTATCAATTGGTGTCTACTTCCATAAGTAGTTTTGATTCCGAAACCTAAAGTGTGCGCGCTGTCTCAAACTACGGAGCTTTTGGCACTGCGATACTAAAACAAATCCATCTTCACTGAAAATAGGTAATTAGGTAATTAAATGTCGTCGGCAGCGGGCTGGGTACCGGTACGTCCCGCCCGGAATACAAAGCGGCGCTGAGCAGCTCGGCCGCTTCGGCTGCACCCACGAGGACGTGCACCGCCAGCTCGCCGCTTTGTATGTGAATCTCGTAGCGTTGTGTTACCACTCGGTAGTAAATAGCCATTATGTTAATAAGGGAAATTGCTGTTCCGGTGCAAGGGCTGCTCTGTACAGCGAACTGAGCCGCGGCCGCCCCACTGGCACAGGTTGTACCTTTATTGATGCAATCAGAGGCCTGGAACCAACGCGACGAACTTTTCGTTGCGATTGTTTACTCTACCGGCGGTGTCGCCGCCTTCCGCGGTCCGTTTGGATCCTGTCGCTCCAGGCCGAGTGCTCGAAGATAAGGTTTACGGTCAGTCGGTCAGTCGGTCTATTGAATTATTGTTTAATTACACAATAACACTTGTTAGAGTGCGTGTGGAGCGGCTGGTCGTTCGCAATGGACTAAAGGTTCGCTCGAGCTGAACGACGCTTAATTTGATTTGTGACCAGTGAGAAACGTCTGCTTACATCTGTACTGCAAGAGCACGCGAGATGCAGGAGACGAGTGCAGATCTCGAAGAGATCTGTATTGAGTTTAGCTACATTCATGTTTCATAAGCATTTATGCTGGGCCTGCAGCGAGCACTGCGCGCAGGCAGTAAGGAATGTATGCAGGGGTAAAGCGTTTAGTATAATAACCAGCGACGAGATGAGGTTATACGAATCTTGAGGATTCCCCCGTGATAACGTGCAAGTTTCGAGCACCTTCTCATCTTTGTACACGTACAGCCTGCTTATTGACATGCAGCATGTACAGCACGCGTCGCTTTCAAAAACGTGAATTCGATTTCACTCGGCGGTAGGCTCGGCAGACGAGCACCGCGCGCGCACCGCGCGAGCACCGCGCGAGCACCGGGCGCAGCACCGGGCGCAGCACCGCCTCCGTCAGCGGGACCGCGTACGGCTTCGTGTCAAGTGTGCGCCTCTCTCTCCGCGTGTTTGGCGCTCGCAAGCGCATTGCGCAAACAATTTCGTAGATATTGCGCGGTGTATCATCCGATAATTGATGCGGCGACGGCGCGTTGCGTCAGCGCCGCGGCCAGCTCGGCCAGCTCGGCCAGCTCGGCCGGCTGAGCCCTTGCAGGCTCGTTACAATGTTGCTGTTATGAGATATCAACAGGTCAGGGGTACATGGTACCGCATATTGAGGCCCGTGAGTTCGGGTGCGCCGCAGCATTACTGCCGAGACAGATACATCAGGGCTGTAGCGTGAGCACGCGTGAGTGAGCACCGGATGTCGTACAGGCTGAGGTGTTGTATGCTGTGGAAAGTCCGGGCAGCAGCAACGAAACGTTTGCTGGTGCACGGGGAGCCGTCCGCACCGCGCGTTACTAAAACATTTCGAATGCTTTATTTCCATGAATGTAATTTAGTTGCAGTGAACGTTTGCAGCGTATTTAGTATGCGAAAGAGCAAACGGCAACTTGCGGCCTGCAGCGTGTGCAGCGTGTGCAGCTCATTCGAGCAAAACTATGGCAGCCGGAGCGTTTTGTTAGATCACGCGGAGAGGCGCACCATCCGCTGGATGTGAACGTGCGCGATGAGCATGGCATGTAGACCGGCCTTCGTTTGTTAGTTTCACACCTTCATCACGGTCTCCGATCGTTTATTTAACTTCAGCAGTTACACGTCGCCGCCGCGCGCAAGCTTAAGCTAATAAAGACGAGGCCCGGGCCGTGCGCCCGTGTGTGCAAGTGCACGCGCACGCGCACGCGCACACGCACGCGCACGCGCACACGCACGCCAATTACTAGTCGAGAGGCAAAACACAGGATGCTTTTATTTTATTCAAATAAGCGACGGGACGAGGGGGACGTTCACCTGATGGTAAGTGATACGCGCCTGTATAACAACGGGTGCTAGTTAAGATGATATACACTGCACCACATTGCACTCGTCGCCCGAGGCATAAGATGTTGAGTCTCGTACCCCACTGATTACACTAGCTACAGCGCCGTTCCAACCGGAACATAATAATGTTTGCACAGTACCGTTTGGGACGTAGGCACGTAAGGGGTGACGTCGACAAGATAAACTAGTACATAGGGTGAAGGTTAACGCTTTATAGTGTTTGTTCATAAATATAATACATTTATAGGCACAGAATCAAATTTCCGCTGTCGGCAGCACCGCGTGCTCCCCGTTGTAAACTAAGGCGTTCCTCTGTTGATGCTAACAACAACGTCAATTATTTATTTTTAAGATTTTATTATCTGCACATAAATAAATGACAATGGGCAATGAATGATTACGGAAACCAGTTTTAAAACATTTTGTTTGTGCTCTCGGGCGAGTGAGAGCCACCTGTGGGCGGGACCCGCAAACGTCTCCGCCGCTCGGCGCCGCTCGGCACCGCTCGGCACCGCTCGGCACCGCTCAGCGCCACCTGGCGGCGAACTCGTTTGGTCAAGTACAGCGCCTGCGACACTCATCTCCGGGTACAAACAATAAATAATCGCTGCTGCTTTCAAGACTAATCGTGTATTTCCGGTATACTGTAATGAATTCATCTCAAGTTATGAAATATAATAAAATGTATTTATTGTAAGTAGTCCTCGTGCGCGCCGCGCCCCCGCCGCAACGCAGCACGGGAGCTGGGGAGCTGTGCCCAGCGGTGCCTCTGCGCCCCCCAGCACCGCGCGCGCTCCATCGCACGCGTAACCTAATAACCAGTCCTGTTCGGCGGCAGGGGACAGGGGGCAGGGGGCATGGGGCATTAGGCAGGGGGCGAGTGGCGGACCGCACGAATACTTAAAAAACCGTGTCACTGATCGCTGTGCCGCCAAACAAGAATACAACATATTTTGAATATAATGAAGTCCGCCGGCGACACCGCCGGGCGCGTTCGTTGCACAGAAACGATTATTTTGTTAACTTTAGCTGATTTGATCTGAGACACGCCACCTCTTGGCGATCTCGGGCCGCTTGGTGGTTGTGGTAGAGCTTCAACCTCTCCGGCAGACCCACCGCGCTCCCGGCGACGGGCACCAATCGGGCTGCGGGGCTGCGCAATGATATGTCGGGCACCGGGCGGCGGACCCTTTTTTTTTTTTAATATCGGTGGTGGAAATGGCGTTACCGCATACCCAGCGTCCTTTTCAGGGGGGGACGCCGGGTTATGTGGGGCTCGGGGCCACTGAGATGTTGTGCGTGACCCCCATACCCACTAAAACCACCACCGCTTGTCCCGCCATACACATACTGGAGACGCCCGGGTTTCAGTCAAGCAACTCTCCGGGCGCCTCCGCGTATAAAACTCCCCCTGGTGGGTGCCCGCGGGGAGCAAAGGCACCCACCTGCCGTCCCGTACCGGCCCCTCGCGGGACCGGCACGTTGGGGCCCCCCGACCCCACAGACGAGCGCGCCTAAGACGGAGCGCACGCCCGGCCGCCGCCCTCCCGTGAAGGAATTGGGCGGCGGCCTCCTCCCTCCAGACTCCCCCCCCCCACTTCGACGAGGGAGGGGGGACAAAAACCAAGACTCCCCCGGGGGACGCACCCCCAGGGGAAACACGACAAAAGGCCCAAAGGGCCACGCCTAACGGCCCGAAGGCCCCCTCACACCGTGCCCGGCTAGGGGCCCGTCGCTCACGGCGGGAGGAAGCGGATGGCGTGGTTCTGCCGCCGCGCTCTCCCGCCGGCCCGCCGCCGTCTGCAAGGTGCGGCAGCGGCGTCGGCCTCACTCGTGCGCTCGGCGGTCTCCTTCTGACGCATCACTGCGCCGCAGAAGGAGGCCACCGCCTTCCAAGACCTCTCGCTGCTCAACATACGATCGATTACAGTCGGCAGCGAGAGGTCAAACCGGGCGGCGGACCCGAGCTGACCCGAGCTGGCACGCGCTGGCCCTGCGCGGCGCCGCTCGGGCTCCGCGGGCGCTCCCCGCGCTTTACACTGCCGATTAAACTTGGCAGACGCGATGTGGTCCGGAGCGCAACTTTGTTATATTATTTAACTAAATGCGTATTTAATGTGCGTTAAGTGCAATAAGGCGCGCGGTGCACGCGGTGCACGCGGTACACGCGGTGCGCGCGCGCAATCACACGCGACGACCTACGTCTCGTTCAGGAGTTGTTCTCGGCACTTTTTTTATTGAAGGAAGCAACGCCACGAGCGCTGCCGCTCCGCCGCGCTGCCGGCGCTAACCGATACGCCCGCTCATACCCACGTAGCGCTAAATAGGACGTTACACGCTGCATCGCATTACACTCGTCACTTTAAAACATTAGACGTTAAGTTTCGTTACCCCAGTTGTCTCGCTAGCTACAACGCCTTCTATCCGGACACACAGTAATTTTTGCACGGTACTGTTTGTCCAAATCTGCTGCTAGCGGTGGGATGCAGTACGATGCGGCACGATGCGGCACGATGCGGCGCGAAGCGGTGGGATGCGGTGCGCGACATGCAGGCCGCGGTTCGCCCGCATCGCTGGCCCGATAACGCAACTTCCGCTCACCGGCTTGCAAAACAAACTACCAACATTTTATCTATGCGATAACATACACACAGACATCAGCGACACCAACACTTACCACACCTGTAAATGTCTGTCTGTCTGTCTGTCTGCGCCGCGGTGGTGCCTGCGTTGACCAGCACGGAGCCCTGCTCCTGGGCACACGCTCTGCAACTTCATTACACGTTGTGAATGGTAATACGTGTAAAAGATCTGTCAGGGCTAAAGTATAGATCGTATCCTGTCTCTGATATCTATGTATGGAATAACCTAACCTAACCAAAGACAATGGTTCTGGAGTTGATAATTTTTGAAATATTTTACAAAAAATTGCCGATTTTCTAGGAAAAGTATCGACGATTTTATTCCTTACTTATGTCGACACAAATTTTTATGTCATAACTTTTGTTTAGTCATTGCTTTATTAAATTAAACTAATAGTCGCCACTTAGAGGCTAGAACTTTCAAATTAGGTTCTTTGAAAGGGGTGACAGTAGCAAATAAGGCATCATACTTACATCTTTGTTTAATGTTAAAATAAAATTTTATCAGTAAAATACACGTGTAGGTCACATAAATAAGTACTTGTCTTCAATATCTATCCGACAACGTGCGAGTATGAGCAAGTACATAAAGTTTCTAAAATTAGAGAGAAACACTTGTAATAAAAGCAGGTACCGTGAAATATCGAGCCGTGGAGACCCACCCGCGCAAGCAGACGCCGCGGCGGCGCTCCGTTTGGCCGTTTCGTCTTTGTTGTAGTACGAGCGGGATTGTTGTTGTCGTTTTAACCCTATTGAGCTCATTGTAAAACATGCCCAATGTCAGCTTGGCTAATGAGTCAGTACGACAGTTAAAATTTAACTACTTTCGTGGACTGACGTACATTATGACGTAAATTTAATTTGAATGGAGCCGGCGTGCTGCTCCGCGAGGAGGCGGCAGTGCGCGGCCGGGCCCCCGCCGCCCGTGCGCGAGCGTTGCTCGGCAACGGTGCACGATGTTCCGCTATTCAGGTAAGCTGCGCCGCGGGCCGATCTGGGACCAGGGAACGCTTCTCGATTTACTGGTGGGACCCGATGTACACTATTTTATGCATAAAACCGATGAACGCAGGGTGAGCCTTCTTTTTTTTTTAAGTAGTGTAGTGTACTACACTGTTCCGAGTACCTCTGACATAATCAGAGACTTTATTTTTGCTGTTTTAATTTTTTTATGTCATGTGTGCATTAATTAGAGCCAATGTAATGTGGTTATTTAATTTTGCACTGTTGATTGTTCGCATCGGTTGTTTGCGAGTAACGTTATAATATAATATAAACTTACTTATTAAATAATCAGATTTGCGAGGTGATTGTGGAGTTACTATAATGTGTGATGAATCGAATTAGATCAATAAATTATTCAGTAATATCCTAGGTACATTAATTATAAAAAAAAGTAGGTATAATGTAATTAAATCTAAGGGATAAAAGAAAAACGTAAGAGATAAAATGTACAATGTAAAGCAAAAGACAATATCTGTAAAGAATATTTTTTTTTCTTTTTTAATTTTCGTTTCGTTTTACTGCGTCGTCTACCGCAGTCTCTATAAACGTAATCGACTCACCCCTTATTTTCTTGTTCTCTAAAATCGCAACTACTGTTGATCTATCAATGTTTTCCTATATTTCCTGTTCCACTTTCATTCTACGTAAATCATATATCGGGCAATCAAATATTAAATGTAACGATGATTCATTGTTGCTAGGGTCGCAGATGCATGCATGCATGCGGGGCTGTTTTTCACCTTAAATCTATACAAATAATCTGCAAACCCTCCGTGTCCAGTCAGTGCTTGTATTGCGTGGGGGGACAGATTCATTTTCCTGATTAGTCTGCATGCCTCTTTTGCGGAGGGGAAGAACATTTTTGTTGTACTGTCTCTGTCACTCGCTAGGTATCTCGTATTGCGTTGTGCTACGGTTACATCTCGGATGTTAGTGTTCGCATAAGAGACAGGACAGAGGTCGAAATGAGGCTTTGTCTTTAGTTTTAGAGCTGCCTCCTTTGCCAGTTCATCGGCTCTCTCATTACCCTTGTTTCCCACATGCGCTTTGATCCAACAGAGTTTTATATCTTCCCCCTCCATTTTTAGATTATTGCGTATATTAATTATTAATTTGTATAGATTGCCCCGTTTTATTGTATCCAGCGCCGATCTTGAGTCGCTGTATATTCCATAATTATTCCTTTTATCATTTTCTATCCAGGCGGTTGCTTCCAGTATGGCAAAGAGCTCCGCCTGATAGACTGTGCAGCAGTCAGAAAGCTTCAATTTTTTCTTGGGTATTACCTTGTAGTTTTGCCAAATTGAAAACGCCGCTCCCACTCTTCCTTCGATTCTACTCCCGTCTGTAAAAAAATTTATTTCGTCATTGATATCCGAGTCTATTTCTGCGTTTCTGTATTCCTATTCTATAATTTCTGATTGTGCTGGATGCTCTGCATATTTAGCTTCTATTTTTGATTCCATAATCCTGTCTCCGATGTATTTTTGCGTTATTCCTTTTTTGGTTTTATATAATTTTGCTGCTTCTTGAATGCGAAGGTAGAGTGGTAGGACTCCTGTTAAAATCAGAGCAGCATTCAGGGATGCTGTCTTGTAGGATCTGCATATCTTTTGAACAAATCCTCTTTGTACAGCATTGAAAAATTTTTGTGCAGTAATTTTTTCGGCGGCATCTGCCCAGACGCTAGGGCGTACGATATAATCGGGTCCATTGCTGCTAAATACGTCCTTCTGATAATTTCCGGATCAACATTTTAAATATATTTAGTACTTTTCTGCAAACGTAACGGATATGACTATTGTAAGTTAGTTTACTGTCAATTATTAATCCAAGTATTTCAATTTCTTTTTCTAATTTGATAATCGCGTGTCCCGTGCGTATTCGTGGTTGATCGTACTTTAGTTTCTTGCTTATAACCACGGCGCTGGTCTTGTGCGCCGCGAAACTCGGTTTGTTCCGATGCCCCCACTTGTACACAAGGTCCAATGTCTTGTTTGCCTTTCTCTCTCTGTCTATAGTGTTATGTCCGGTAAAAACCAAAACGACGTCATCCGCGAATGCGTGACTGTATACCCCGTCATCACTTAAGATTTTTTTATTATTTATTATTTTATTTGCAAGTTGGTCTTTATGTGTGGCATTAGATCATAGAGGGAGTCTGCAGTACAGCGTTGGGGCAGGAACCCGTACTGTCTGGGATTCAATTTCGGTAAGATGTGCCATCGGAGTCTTTTAACTATTAGTTTTTCGAATATTTTTCCTAGTATTGATAATAGTCCTATTATACTTGATTGTAGTCCGTTTTCCCTGGTTTCGGCAGGATTAAAATCACTGCCTCCTTCCACGGTGTCGGAAAGTATGATATTTGCATACATTTATTAACTATTGTCAGATATGTCTCTTCATTAATTTTGATTGCTCTGGCACTAATATCGGCTGTAAATCCGTCCAGTCCCGGAGCTTTTTTGATGTTAAAGCTATTTACCGTGTCCCTAAACTCATTTATCGTAAATGGCGAGTCGTTAGTGTCATCGGGTAGAGGGTCTGTAATAGTTTCCGCTATCGTTCGTATCTGCTGATGGTCTGTGTCCTCTCGGTCTCTACTGTCTGGTGGGAAGAATGTGTCTGCGATGTATTTTGCAGAGTCCACCGGACTCAACACACTTCCATCCTTGAATAGTAGCCGATCGTCTTGTCTTTTAGTTGTTTCCCTGATGACTTTATATATCCTATCCCAGTAACTTTCTTTTCCTTGTTTTGTACAGTACTCCTTCCAGCTTTTTGTTTGCGCTGCTTTCACTTCGTTCTCGTATCTTTCTTTTTCTTTCAGGTACTCTTCAACTACGTAAGGCTTCCTGTGAGGAGCAGCGCACCGTATTCTCCGTTTCTTCCGGTTTACTTCCCTCTTCAGGTCTTCAAGATGTTTACTCCACCACGGTAGGTTTAACTTACTATTAACTTTTATCTTAGGTATAGCTTCATTGCACGCTGTTTCTATACTATTAGTGTACTTTAAAGTTATTGTAGCCATTGCTTCTGCTGATGTTATTGCCTCAATCTTGTCTGTGTCGATATCGTTATCCTGTAATTCTCTTTTAAATACCTCTTTAAATTTCGTCCAATCTGCTTTCCTATTATTGTAGATTCTAGTTGTGTTCATCTGTATTATCTCTGTACATTTTTCAATTGTTACCGCGAACGTAATTACATTGTGGTCAGAACTTATTATATCACTTTCTACTTTCCAATTTTGTATTCTGTTAGTCAGTTCGTTACTGCACACCGTAATGTCTACGTTGCTTCTGAATTCCTTCTCTCCTCTAATCGTGTAAAAGGTTGGTTCGCTTCCCTCGTTCAAGATGTTAAGATTCATTTCGTCTAAAGCTTCTTGAAGCGCCAACCCTCTATTGTTGATAGTCGAACTACCCCACAAGATGTTCCATGCATTAACATCGCCACCCATTATTATGTTTTCATTCTTTAGTTTGGTTATTACTTTCTCCACTTGTCCGATGTATGGTTCTATGGGTAAGGTGTCTTCGAAGTAGATGGATATGATTCCTATTTCAGTTTTCTCTATTTTTTATGTTGCTACTGCTTTGTTGTGTGTGTTTAACGTTGGGTCTTCTATTATTTCTATATTCTTCTCAAAAACTACTATGGCTCCTTTAACTACTTTATCTTTATTTCTACATTGTACTACTCTACTTCCATGATATTGGTTTAATTCTCCAGTGTCTTCTGTATATGGTTCCTGAACTAATGCTATTGCTACATTCCTCTTTTTGGATTCTAGGTGCAATTCTTGGATGGCGAGTTTTTTCCTTTGTAGGTTTATTTGTAACATATCGTATGTCCTGTCTTTCGTTTCGTTTTGTGTGGATACTTCATTATTTGATTGGTCTTCGACTAATTTTAACAAAATGCTACACTAGACTTCGTTATCGTATCCCATTTCATTCTGATAGGGCATGCTGCATCGAAGGCGTTATGTTTCGTTTTGTCTAGTTTTGCCAAATGGCAGTTTCTGCACTTGGGTTCTTCGCCCGCTTGCCAGGCAGGGCAGTCTTTCTTCATGTATGGTTCGGAGCAGTGACTACACAGAGGAACCGGTTCTTTGCAGAGTTTACTGCCATGTCCAAAGCCTAGACATTTGGAGCATTGGATTACTGGAGATTAGTCTTCTACCCATAGCCTTTGTAGGTCGATGTGGATCCGACGTGCCGAGATGACTCTCTGCCATAGTTTGGGCGAGACTTGCAGCACAACGTGAGATGTATGCGGATTCCTTGCCCTGCGTCTGTATTTTACAGAGATTCTTGTGTCGCTATCTATTATGCCTTCGAATATTTCTGCATTCTGATTTTTGAACGCCTTGATCAGTTCCTCATCCGAGTGAACCGACAAGACGTCCTTAACCAGAACTAGCGGGTCCCTATCTTCCGCTACTTTCACGTTTAGGTTTTTATTTTTGACCGCATCGCTTATTTTCCACAGCTCGTCTTTGTTGTGGCAGCTTATTACCACCTTTTGTTCCCTTGCCTTCCGCAATCTGTCCACTCGGTTTCCGTTGTTCTTTGCATCCACAGCACTCCTAATTATATTAATGAGGTCCTGACTCGTGTCCTCTTTATTGTCAGAGCTGACAATGATGGTGAAAGGGTGCTGTGTTCGTTACTCTTGGCCGGTTGTCTGCCTCTACGCGGACAGATTGCGCGACGGCTTGGGAGCGGATGTCATTTTTGATTTCCGACACTGCTTTGGAAATTTTCGCGATCTCTGCGTATGACGGTCTTTCCTTATCGGTGTCTATGGGTCTCCGTAGATTTTTTATCTTCGCAGATAGAGCTACGGTATGCTGTTTGCACTCTAGTAGTGCGTCCTGATGTTCTATTATTTTCTTCATCAGCTTTTCCATAATCCCTATCTGCGGTGACGCGTCTTGAAGGACTGTGGTATCCTGACTCATTGGCAATTGGTGGAATTTATCCCCACCTTTTGCCAATAAGTACAACCTTTCCATCGCTTGCGTTACTCCCATCTTTATAACTGTTCATAAATTTTTCGACTCCCCTATTTCTTTCTTGTCTTTGCTCTCACCAGGCAAGCTTTTGCTTCCGCTTCCCTAGTTGCATATCTGGGTTTAGGTGGTGGCGAAATTGTCAGAACCTCCGACATAGCACGCTTCGTCTGGGAACAATCTTGTTCGAGCTGGTCCGCCAGGTTGCATCTCACTGAAGTGAGAGAGGATGTTGGTGGAGTTTCCATTTCTATTTGGACTATACTCTCTGGCTGTTCTTCAGAGCTCTTCGCGCGTGTGCCAGTCTTCTTAACCGGGGTACAGTTTGCGGCAAACATACTGTTGATTTAAAAGTTATATAATTTAATAAAAGTATAAAATATATGTAAAAGGATCTCCGGGTTGCAACTGTTTCTTCTTGATTTTCGGCTGCAGCTGGATGAGCTTCCTTAGTGCTGTCGATATAATTGTACATTTCGGGTTCATCGCAAATTCCCGAAAGAGTTGCCTCCACGACAGAACCTAAAAAAGGAAATAATAAGGAGCATGTTGTAATAGTAACCATTACTACCGCGGCCTTTACAACTGAACCGCGACTCACGAGCTGCTCAGCTCGGCTCTCAGAGGTCGCCAAACGAGCGACGAGGTCATGCAATAATTTGTACAAGTGATCACTGCTGGTATCGGCGGGTGTGCCAGGCGGGAGGCGGCCGGGCTGTTCGGAGGGTTGTCTGGCGGGATGTGCGGCGGGGTCCGGCGGCGCCACCGCTGCGGGACGTGGGAGCGCGCGGTTTTTGCGCGCCCGCGCCGCGGCGCCGCACGCCGTCCCTCCTGCACCCTGTCCCCGCCCCGGCCCGGGTCGACCCACCCAGCGCTCCAAGCACAACTATAGAATAAGCAAATACTTTAAATGTATTTCAAATATTCATCACCGTCTTAAAAGCTCAAGTTCCTTTATCACGACTGAGTATTCCGTCATAATCTTGTTTCCACGTCGCTCCCCTCCGCTCCACTCCACTCCAATCCGCTCCACTCCACTCCACTCCACTCCACTCCACTCCACTCCGCTCCGCTCCGCTCCGCTCCACTCCACTCCACTCCACTCCACTCCACTCCACTCCACTCGCTCACCAGCGCAGCGCCAGTAAACCGGAAACAGTGTTCATTAAATCGGAACACAATAATGTGAACACATTTATGTTCGACGTCGCACAGTTCGCCCCCGCGCCGCCGCGCCGCCGCGCCGCCGCGCCGCTGCATAACTACCGCCGCTTATTCCACGAGCTCCGCGAACCTGCGCCGGAGCCCGCGCAGCCCGCAGAACCAGCGCGTTCGCGTCCTGCCGGCGGCGGCGGCGCGGCGGCGCGGGCCCTCACGTCGGTTACCGGGAAACGGGTTAATTATCAACACATATTTAATTATCCCCGGGCATTTTCTCGGCACGCCTCACCCCGCCGCCGCCGCCGCCGCCGCCGCCGCCGCCGCAGCCTTACATTGTTGCGAGGCGGTTCAGATTGCACCGCAGTAAAAACTCAACCGCTCGCCCATTAAGTTAGCTTTTTTCTCTCGCCCCTCACCTCCGCACTGCCCACCCCCGGCATCCCCACCGCCTTGTATTAGTTGTCATTAAATACATTGACAACAACTCGAATTTGGATGAATTAGTTGCAGTTTCATTTCAGCTTGGTGTCCGCTTGCGCCCGCGCACGCGCCCGCGCCCGCGCACGCGCCCGCGCCCGCGCGCCGCGTTCACTTACAACGATGCATTCGGTGTTCGCTGCGCATGCAGTGCCGTGAAATATCTTGTCCCATCTGCAACTGATGTTTCAGTTTGCTAATTTTCTCTTTTAGAATCTTATCTCTTGGAGAAACTCGGAGAATGTCTCCAGCTATCGCATCGCTTGCTGTTCTCCCTCGCGGACTGAGCACTGAGCAGCGAGCAGGCTCCACGTGTCCAAACGTCTCCGGTTGTACCCGTCCGTTTGAAGGGCACGGACACACTGTAACAACGATACTTCAATGCCAAACGGTCAGCCCTGTAACGTTAATGTCGCAATGTATGAGACAATGTCGTCCTTTAATAATACAGCGGCATGCGGCGGCGGAGCACCGCGAACGTGAGAAGGTGTCCCGGAAACCGCAGAGGGAGGCCGCGAGCGCGCTATCGGATCGCAGCCGCGCGCGGGAACACACGTCGGCGAACCGGCGGCACGGGCGGCATGAGCGGCACGGGCGGCACCGGCGGCGGTTATCAGAAACTAGTCATTAATAAATCAATGTTCAATTAAAGTCTGTTCACTTAAATATTTATTACTTTAGGTCTCAATTACTGACCAAAACAATATCTGCTAAAGCTACAGGTGCAGAGCATATGCAACATGTAGTCTTATTGAACAACGTGCAGGAGCATGAGATGCAGCCGGCGGCGCGGCGGCGCGGCGGCGCGGCGGCGCGGTGCATCAACGCACGGAATAAGGTCGCAATTACACTAATTATTGCCAATGGGATAATTGTGGAGAGGGTAGCGAGCGGCGGTGGCGGTGGCGGTGGCGGTGGCGGTGGCGGTGGCGGTGGCGGTGGCGGTGGCGGTGGCGGTAGCGGAGGCGGAGGCGACGCGCGGCTGCGCGGGCGCAGGCCGCGCGCTCGTCGGCGGCAGTAGAGCGCGCGGCTCGGTCGGCGATGCACGTCGCCATGTGGGCTCCGGTGCTGCCGCTGCTGCAGGCGCTGCTGCTGGCGCGCGCTTCCGCAGGTCCTTTGTCCATGCAAATACTCGGCCGACGACCCCGTGACACACGTGCCGGCGAGCGCCCGCGCCGCCACTTTTTGATTTGCTCGCTGATTTTGGCGAACGTCTCCAAGTTTTTGTTTCTGAGTAGATGCGCGCGCGCCCGCGGGCCGGAGGCGGGCCCGCCGGCCGCGCCTCCTCTATTCACATTAAATTCGTTGAACTGTGAGTACACCTTCTTAATTCCGTTCGGGTTACGACGGACGGAATACCCGGCAGCCAAGTGTTGAGTATTGCACGCGCGTAAGTAACACCGCCCGCGCGCCCCGCTCGGTGCCAGGTGGGCGGCGGGGCGCTGCGCTTGGCCTTCGCAATGATTTGTATAATTATTACTCGGCACCGGACGCTAATGAACTCGAGGAAGCTCGGCCGGTTCCCACGGAGTCGTCGCTCTTGGGCATACGGCTAAATATTTTCCGAGTAGTAGTGGTAGTGGTTCTCTAACTGTTCTCTATCAATGGTATCGAGCTGATGGTGTGGAGTGTAGCACTACCGCGCAGGCGTCACTTCTCGCTTGTTAGCGCGGCGCGTTCACTTGTTTTTGTGTGTGATTCGTCGGCTGATGAGGATATCTCTTCATTTAAATGTTTACAACGTTTAAGTCATGCAGAAATATTTAAAACGTCTCCGCAAGGTATTTTGTAACGCGGCCCGGGGAATACAACACTGCGCGGGCGCGCTGCTTGGTACACTTCAGGCACTGTTAGGTTTTCACTCAACGTCAGGTGCACGGCCACTGGCTACATGCACATCTTTTACTAAATGCTATTGCTTACAGTACATTGCGTACAGTGTTTACTCCCAAAGCTCGCTGCTTACAGTGCTCGTAGGTTCCGTGACGTGGTGTCCAAATGGATGCGCACCGACGACGCGGCCCGCGACCGCGTCCAGCCAGCCTTTGTTTAGGTTGTTTTATATTGTTGTTGCCTGAAGTGCCAGTGCACCAACAGGAGATCCACAAGCTTACTGTGCACACGTGCAGTGCCGTGTGCAATGGCCGTGTCGTTAGGAATGACTCTCTGTGCTCTGAGAAACCTAAATGTTTTGCGGACTACGGTGCTGTGGGGCGGTCGGGGTCAACCCGGGCCGGCCGGGCCCGTCCTCCGCGTCATCGGATAGCTGCCGACTGCCGCTGTCGCTGTCGCTGCCGCTGCCAAGTAACTGTGTCAGTGGTTCACTAACAACAATAGTCTCCTAGTTACCATAACAAAGGAGAGTTTCGTTTCGGCTGCGAACCCTTCGTCTTGCGCGCTGCTGCTCCCTCTGCTAGGAGCGAGCCGCGGTTCCTAATTCACCGGCATTGTGCAGCGCGCGTGCAGTTGTGGCGGGCAGTGAGCTGTGCACGTGCGGGGGCCCGCTGCTCCCTCTGCTAGGAGCGAGCCGCGGTTCCTAATTCACCGGCATTGTGCAGCGTGCGTGCAGTTGTGGCGGGCAGTGAGCTGTGCACGTGCAGGGGCCCGCTGCTCCCTCTGCTAGGAGCGAGCCGCGGTTCCTAATTCACCGGCATTGTGCAGCGTGCGTGCAGTTGTGGCGGGCAGTGAGCTGTGCACGTGCGGGGGCCCGCTGCTCCCTCTGCTAGGAGCGAGCCGCGGTTCCTAATTCACCGGCATTGTGCAGCGTGCGTGCAGTTGTGGCGGGCAGTGAGCTGTGCACGTGCGGGGGCCCGCTGCTCCCTCTGCTAGGAGCGAGCCGCGGTTCCTAATTCACCGGCATTGTGCAGCGTGCGTGCAGTTGTGGCGGGCAGTGAGCTGTGCACGTGCAGGGGCCCGCTGCTCCCTCTGCTAGGAGCGAGCCGCGGTTCCTAATTCACCGGCATTGTGCAGCGTGCGTGCAGTTGTGGCGGGCAGTGAGCTGTGCACGTGCGGGGGCCCGCTGCTCCCTCTGCTAGGAGCGAGCCGCGGTTCCTAATTCACCGGCATTGTGCAGCGTGCGTGCAGTTGTGGCGGGCAGTGAGCTGTGCACGTGCGGGGGCCCGCTGCTCCCTCTGCTAGGAGCGAGCCGCGGTTCCTAATTCACCGGCATTGTGCAGCGTGCGTGCAGTTGTGGCGGGCAGTGAGCTGTGCACGTGCGGGGGCCCGCTGCTCCCTCTGCTAGGAGCGAGCCGCGGTTCCTAATTCACCGGCATTGTGCAGCGTGCGTGCAGTTGTGGCGGGCAGTGAGCTGTGCACGTGCGGGGGCCCGCTGCTCCCTCTGCTAGGAGCGAGCCGCGGTTCCTAATTCACCGGCATTGTGCAGCGTGCGTGCAGTTGTGGCGGGCAGTGAGCTGTGCACGTGCGGGGGCCCGCTGCTCCCTCTGCTAGGAGCGAGCCGCGGTTCCTAATTCACCGGCATTGTGCAGCGTGCGTGCAGTTGTGGCGGGCAGTGAGCTGTGCACGTGCGGGGGCCCGCTGCTCCCTCTGCTAGGAGCGAGCCGCGGTTCCTA
The DNA here is from genome assembly GCA_033220335.2 of Troides aeacus. NCBI lineage: Eukaryota > Metazoa > Arthropoda > Insecta > Lepidoptera > Papilionidae > Troides > Troides aeacus. Next base: position 178,536 of record CM067273.1, on the reverse strand, counting down.
ATTCACCGGCATTGTGCAGCGTGCGTGCAGTTGTGGCGGGCAGTGAGCTGTGCACGTGCGGGGGCCCGCTGCTCCCTCTGCTAGGAGCGAGCCGCGGTTCCTAATTCACCGGCATTGTGCAGCGTGCGTGCAGTTGTGGCGGGCAGTGAGCTGTGCACGTGCGGGGGCCCGCTGCTCCCTCTGCTAGGAGCGAGCCGCGGTTCCTAATTCACCGGCATTGTGCAGCGTGCGTGCAGTTGTGGCGGGCAGTGAGCTGTGCACGTGCGGGGGCCCGCTGCTCCCTCTGTTAGGAGCGAGCCGCGGTTCCTAATTCACCGGCATTGTGCAGCGTGCGTGCAGTTGTGGCGGGCAGTGAGCTGTGCACGTGCGGGGGCCCGCTGCTCCCTCTGCTAGGAGCGAGCCGCGGTTCCTATTTCACCGGCATTGTGCAGCGTGCGTGCAGTTGTGGCGGGCAGTGAGCTGTGCACGTGCGGGGGCCCGCTGCTCCCTCTGCTAGGAGCGAGCCGCGGTTCCTAATTCACCGGCATTGTGCAGCGTGCGTGCAGTTGTGGCGGGCAGTGAGCTGTGCACGTGCGGGGGCCCGCTGCTCCCTCTGCTAGGAGCGAGCCGCGGTTCCTAATTCACCGGCATTGTGCAGCGTGCGTGCAGTTGTGGCGGGCAGTGAGCTGTGCACGTGCAGGGGCCCGCTGCTCCCTCTGCTAGGAGCGAGCCGCGGTTCCTAATTCACCGGCATTGTGCAGCGTGCGTGCAGTTGTGGCGGGCAGTGAGCTGTGCACGTGCGGGGGCCCGCTGCTCCCTCTGCTAGGAGCGAGCCGCGGTTCCTAATTCACCGGCATTGTGCAGCGTGCGTGCAGTTGTGGCGGGCAGTGAGCTGTGCACGTGCGGGGGCCCGCTGCTCCCTCTGCTAGGAGCGAGCCGCGGTTCCTAATTCACCGGCATTGTGCAGCGTGCGTGCAGTTGTGGCGGGCAGTGAGCTGTGCACGTGCGGGGGCCCGCTGCTCCCTCTGCTAGGAGCGAGCCGCGGTTCCTAATTCACCGGCATTGTGCAGCGTGCGTGCAGTTGTGGCGGGCAGTGAGCTGTGCACGTGCGGGGGCCCGCTGCTCCCTCTGCTAGGAGCGAGCCGCGGTTCCTAATTCACCGGCATTGTGCAGCGCGCGTGCAGTTGTGAACAAGTCGGATGGTAGACGTGCGTTGTTCCGATGACCTGGAATATCTTCAGTGCGCAGACGTCCAATATTCTGTCTGTTTAATATTTAGTTTTAATGTAATCGTTTTTTTTAGTATATTATTGTACTTTAAAAGTTATTATGTTCGAGTTATTTGTACAGTTAATGTGTTTGCGCCTTCTTGCGCCAATTGAAACTACATTATTATCATCGTTATCAGCCTTTGTTTATCAACTGCTGGATATAGGCCTTCCCCAATGTCTTCCAACAAATGCGATCCTCAGCTTGTCAGCCGGCAGCGTTGAAACCACATGTTGCATAATATTTAAAATATTCAATATTTTTATGCAAAGAAACAAACACATGTGTATTTGTAGACGGACCGTACATAATAAATAAACGAGAACGTGTCCGCAGCCCAGTGCGGCCCTGGTTATATTCTTTTTATGCTAAATTTTTATTTTAACTGAATATAATAAAATAGGTGGGAGCCGACCGCGCAGTCGGCAGGCAACTGGTTCTCGCCGCCGCCGGAACGGGCCGAGGCCCGGGGCGCAGGCCGCGCCGGGTACGCTTTCCGATACACTAAAACACAATGTTATTTAGTGAAGCTATGTGTAGTTCAGTTAATTCCGTTAGGTCTTCGCATTTCCGGCTACAGCCATAAACCACACGCCGTCCGAATAGAGTCGATCTGTTCCAGTTTCCACAAATTATAAGTTAAAGCTACTCTTACTTTGCTGCGTACTTAGTTGTCGTCAAACGGCACGATGTTTACAAGTGACGCAACAATTGAAGTAGTCACTGAGGTCGCGAGCGGCGCGTCCAGCCCCACGCCCCGCCGTGGGAAGCGCATTGTCGCCCGGTACAGTTACACGGGAGTGGGACTGTTGGAGCGCACAGTCACAATGGGTTATTTATATTTGACTTTCACATGCACCGACCGGGCGTGCGGCCCGGCGAGCTGTCGAGCTGTCGAGCTGTCGCAGCCGGCCGCAGGGGGCAGCATAAAGCCGCTCCCGGGCCCCCGGCCGCTCCGATGAGCTCCCGGCTCCCAACCGGTGCTCGAACCGTGAGCGGCCGCTTCGGCCGGCCCTTCGCCGGGGGCCGACCGGATGAGTTCCGCTTAGCTTCACCATTGTGGAGTCCCCATGGACAGACGCCACGGTTACTAAGCCCATCCGCCACGACAAGGCGGGAACCCGTTGGAGGGGCAGTCTTGCATAATAGGTCTGTCTTGGTTTAGGCCACGTTCATTCGGTCTTGGTCTTGCTAGTGTAAAATTAGTCTTGAATTTTAGTTTTGATTTTGCTTTCTCTCAAGACCAAGGTTAATCTTACTCATCATTAAGTAGGAGAAGCTAATTATAATTTAAATTAAAGGCACACAAGCGGCAGGCGGCGCGCGGCGGGCGGCGGGCGGCGGGCAGTGTAGTGCAAAAGGAGCTGGATATCGAAGTTACATTGTTGTTTGATTCATATGCAAAAAGGCTTCAGTGGTGGTAGTCCTCCAATTCAGGCAGTGCTCTTGGCTGGAGTTTCCGGAGGTATAAGCGTTTCTGTCGTATCCTGCCTAATTTCTGTGTTATGTAGATCTTTCTCTAGATACGAGGATATGGCTACGTATCTAGACTCAGGTGTCTCCCACAATTGGATTCGCCGCTCTGTCTTGTCTGTCCGTCCAATGAACCCGTGCTGCGGCAGCGACTTCACTCTTTACCTCTTCCCACTTCCGCGGGACACATCCGGCTCCTTAAGTCAACGTGTGTGTAGAAAATAAAACAATTGGCACTGGTATTCGGGTCAGTTCGAGTGTCCATTGTCTGAGCAGCGAAGGCTGTGACCGCGGTGCGATCGGTGCAGCGCGCCCAGCAGACAGCAGCGCGGCGCAGGCGCAGACTCCTGCCCAAGCAAATAGTTTCCGGTTTAGTGGCACGATCTCGTATTGTATGTCATGCGATTAGTTCATGCATATGCAAGGGCGCGGCGCGTGCAGTGCTGCTGTAGTGCATTGTCTGATCGATGGTGTCGTCTCCCGGCCCGCAACCTGCTTACTATAATTTAGTTAATTAAAGTTATTTTATTAAATTAATTGATTTTTACACAACAATTCATCACAACAGGCCGCGGATCCGGGCGCACGCGCCCAGTATCAGATAAGTTATGGTTTTCAAGCGCCTACATCATCAGAATCAAGAATTGTCCACTAAGTGACCGTGCCCGCAGCCCGCAGCCCGCAGCACGGCCCCGCACGGTGCACCGGTCGCGCTGCAGCCGCTCGCCCACTGCGCACCGCTTGTGGCTGCAACATCAAACACTTGGCAATGATTGCACTTCTCAGTGCTCACATTTCTCTTTTTTCCACCTTTAAAAGAGTTAAAATTGAGCAATTTTTTGGACAAATAAATTTGTGAACAATTGACGGCGGCGCACGCGCGCAGTCGCCGCGGTCTCCGCGACACTGCGGCGCGCCGACGCGTACCCTCCTCCTACTTCCGGTAGTTAAAGAAAAGCGCAGCCTGTAGACGCATTAATGCGCAGCGTGCGCTTCGTACCGCAGTAGTAGCAGTCGCTGGGTGCAGTGCTTTTTGAACCGGAAACCGCTGCTCTCTCACGTTGCTGGCTGTTTACACACAATGCGGGAGCCACTGCCACTGCCACTGCCACTGCCACTGCCACTGCTGCGCCGCGGCGCGTCGGTGCTCGCCGTTGCTCCCGTTCTCGTTCCCGCAGCGACGACTTGCCAATATGCGATAGGATTTTCCGTGTTGAGATATCGTTATCTGTCATCATCGCGCCGCGTGTCGCGTGTCGCGTGTCGCGGATCCGGTCCATTCATCTCGGCGGGTGGCCCCTATCGGCCCCCAATCGGCCCCCAATCGGCGCGCAGCCGCAGGTCGTTCACCTCGCGACGTTTCGGCCCCGGCGCGACCCCGCGCACGACCGCAGCGATCGGGTTCAAGTTCGTGAGGTGATGCGCGGACACCGCGACACAGCGACACCGCGACACCGCGACACCGCGACACCGCGACACCGCGACACCGCGACACCGCGACACCGCGCGCTCTCCGCGGCCACCAGCGCGCCCACCACCTGCCTTCACGTCTTCAATGACGCTTGCTCTATAAGCATACGAACAAAGCATCCTTTTTGTGCGGACATCCCCGCCCGCGGCCGTGCCCGCCACCGCCACGTCCGCGGGGATGCTCCCCACCAGTAAATTCACTCCAACTCGGATGCACTGGCTGAAGTTACCCTGTGTACTCCTGTTCATTTTTAATTTTACAGTTTTACGACTGAGTGAAACAGTAACAGTGAAACTGAAAGTTGTCGGTACGTTCTTAAACTGCATCAAGTTGGAATGTATTTCGTCAACATCAATCATTTAGATGTACCGAAAGCATTTGGAGCGGACTTCCGGCCGCCGTCGCCGGCTTCGTCCCGATGCGGCATTTGTTGCGCCACGCGGGCCCGGCAGCAACGTGCAGAGCGAGTGCTCGAAGGTTCTGTGCCTTGCACTGTGACCAGCTCACACTCAACAGTCGTTACTGGCGATCATCAAAAATGAAATGTTTGCGGCAGCTCCGGCCGCAATTCGAGCTCACAAGCGGTCAATTATTGCAAGAGGTCTCTCTCGCAGCGCAGGCTACCCCACTGTCGCCGGGGCCTTTCCTGCTCTGTTCAGCTATTATACTAGCTACACGACGCGAGGTGCGCCTCGGTCTTTGCTTATCAGCCGAGTAGGGTTCAGAATTAGCGTCTCCATCCTCCCGTTCCTCTTTTTTTTTTTTTTTTATATTGTCACTCCTTTTTCCCAGTAGGGGTAGACAGAGGTAAATAAATCACCCACGTTTCGCCAGATGTGGTCAGATTAGGTCCCATGTAACAGGGGGCGAGCCTGTTGCCACTTTATTGGGGACCACCACACGCACACAAAGATGATATCAGTGTGCGGGTTTCCTCACGATGTTTTCCTTCACCGTTTTTGTATCTCGCTGTTGTAACTAAAGTTCACAAATGTACATAACTTAAATACTAAGTCATCGGTACATGCCGAGATTCGAACCCGCGACCTTCAGAATGAAAGCCGCACGCTCTAACCGTTAGGCCAGCGAGCTACGTTTCTTTCTTACTGCTTTTATACTTTTATTGAAATCAAAAACTGGTGGGTGTGAGCATTAACGAAATAATTATACTCGTATTACTCTATTACAACTGCACTTTATTTGTTGCACCGCTTCAGACACCTCCGGGTCAGACACCTCAGACGCTCGCCATTCCCTGGAACAACAGGACCGCGCCAGATTTTCAAGTGAGTCTTTCATGTTCTAACTTCACGGTTACAGCAGCAGCAATACTCCCATCGACGAAGCTTCATCTATTAGTTTCTATATCCCAACGTCAGAAAGCTTCAGAGGAATATGGGCAGCAGAAACTGGGCAGGTGCAAAAATTATGATGCAAGAGTAGAAGCTGCGCGAACGTAGGCAGCATCAGCGCAGGTCAAGCACGGAGCTAGCTATAGGCCGCTTACAGTTTCGGTAACCAGTCGATGCTGTTTGAAGACGATGTTAAATGTAGTGAGACTCCACGATTTGTGATTAAACGTACATGAAAACCGCCTGCCTGCCTGCCTGCCTGCCTGCCTGCCTGCCTGCCTGCCTGCCTGCCTGCCTGCCTGATTACGGGTGATCGCGGCGTGTACTGTGAGTGAATCACGTTACAGGGAACGAGCCCATAAGTTGCCAGTCGGAGGGGCGCTTTTTCTCCGAGGGTGCGGTGGTGAGTGCGCACGACCCCTGCCTGCGCTGCAAGTGCGACCGCGGCGCACTGAGCTGCCGACGCCGCGCCTGCAGCTCGCCGCCGGGCCCGCCGCCGCCGCACTGCCGGCTGGCGCACCGCGAGGGCGCCTGCTGCCCGGAGCTGCAGTGCCATGGCAAGTTGCGCTCTACCAAACGGTAGCTGCTTCCAACCAACTACCGTGGGATCGCGTCCAACCGCTATTACTTTAGTTCGCGACGGCGCCATGCCAATTGAAGCTGATCGACACCAATTCTGGATTCAATCGGTACTGCCGACCCGAAGCAATCGGAGCGGAGTCAGTTTCACTTGATCTGCCCCTGTATTGAGCTGGTCTGGTCGCAGCACAGTCTGCTAATCTGTTCAGATCGTCGCGTGTTTACACGACGTTTTCATTTGTACTGATTGATTCTCTCGTTCCCAGAAGCTGCAGCCGACGTGGGCCGCACTGGGTTCGCCAGAGAGGACGTGTACCCTGACGAGAAGCCCAGCTCGCACGGTACGAACCCTGCTGTGTAATGCTTGCTCGTCCAGAATTGCGTACAGCGTGCTGAGCTGTGGGCGGGGGATAATTGCAACGTAACCGGTGGTGGTGGTGGTGGTGATGGTGATAGGTGGGGGAGCTCAAGGAGCGTATGACGCGTGCAGCCAGCTACACGGCACCGCGTTCTCGAAATGGCACGGTTGGATGTAAGCGAACGGTGCAGCGGTCCGTAACGGTGAGCGTGTTGACAGTGTACCCGGTGTGCGTGGAGGGCGGCACGGCGTACGGCGCGGGCTCCGCGATGGGCACGAGCACCGCGTGCGAGCAGTGCTTCTGCGTGGGCGGCGCGCGGCGCTGTGTGCGCCCGCGCTGCCTGCCCGCGCCGGCCGGGTGCCGCGCGCGCGCCGCGCCCGGCGCCTGCTGCCCGCACGGCTACCGCTGCGAGCACGGCGCCGCCGGACCGCGCGACGACGACTCCCACTTGCACGGTAACCGTACCCTCTCCCATCTGTCGCGTGTCGCGGTGGGATACGCGTGCGCGCGCTGCCTTCGGTGACGTTATAACGGCTCTGTTGCAGACTGCAATGTTGGCGGAGAATGGGTCACGGAAGGGGAGCGGGTCCCGTCCCCAGAGAGGGGTGACGACTGCGCCCAGTGCTACTGCCTCCGCGGCGAGGTCCGCTGCCAGTCTCTGGCGTGCGCCCCGCCGTTGATGGGCTGCAAGCCGTTGCTGGAGCCGGGCCAGTGTTGCCCGCACCGGTACCAATGTACTCATCAAAAACGACAAGGTATTTTAAAAAAAACTTGTATTTTCTCATTTATTATAATTGACTTATTATACTTTTTATAATTATTTTTCACTAATTTATACAATAAATGATCCCAAAGTCGACCCCGCACGGACCCGCGGGCCGCCCCGCGCGAGGGCCCGCGCGAGGGCCCGCGCGAGGCCCGCTGCTGCCGGCGGAGTGAACGCCAACTGCTGTATTTATTGTAATCATTTTATTATCCTGGTAAAAAGCTTACTACTATTGTGTATTCTTAAAGCGTAAACCCCAAAACCTATTATTAAAAATAAATAATCTGGCAATGTATCGGACACACGCGATCTCTGTTCTAGGACTTCCTGGATTCCATCTACAAGCGCGACTGGACGACGCGCTAGTTTCAATGCGAAGTCAACATAGGTCATTTCGTAATGTTCCCGCCAACGCAACGCTACCACCACCACTGAAAGACACTACCGTTTTAGCAAATCCAGTAACCCAAAAAACCTCGCCCATCGTATCGGCCGATCCGCAAGAGTTCATTGCAACAGCTAAAGTGAAAAGAAAAACCAGCGACTCGCCTGCAAAAACCCGTAACTCTAACGCGGCTAAAGATGTTACCACCACGAACAGCCCGAAGACATTTAAAGCCGCGGGGACCTCTGCTGCAACAGCTGCTCCCGAGGCCGCGGAGCAGGACGCGACGGAGCCGCCGGAGAGTTCGCTCAGGATTATTATTAATGGCACAATTAACTGTACGACGGAGCTCTCCTCTACGACGTTTACCATGAACATCACCAACGAGGATGAAATACCTGGACAGGTCGCCATCGAGGACGTGCAGGCGCGGGTGCCCAGCGTCCCGCCCACCTCGCCGTCCCACGCTTACAACCCGAACGACATAATAACTGACAGAAACTACAACGGAGACTTCGACGAGAACGAGTCGTACGCCATCAACGTGACCAGCTCTCTGGTCAGTTCGCTGAGAACGAACAGCACCTCCCCCGCCGCAGCGTCCGCCTCCGCCCTGGCCGCCCACGACGCCGCTATGGAGACCAGCGAAGGTTACCAGTACAAGTTCAGTAAGCCGACGCTGCCGCCCTCCTTGCCGAATCTAAAGTACGAACCATTTGCCATTTGCCACCAAACCGCTGCTGCTGGTATATGGTGAGGTGACCGTTAAGATTTTATTTAATTTTTAGGATAATTCCCTTCGTCGCAGCCGACGCCGTCGTCGATGACGAGATATCTTCAAAGGAGGCTCTGATGTACCCCGCGCCAGAAAGAGAGGACAAATATCCAGTGTATTACCCGAGCGTTGAAGCAAAGGACGTTCCGTTCGCAACGCGGAGGGAGGACTCGTACCTTCCGACGCAGTTTCCGCTATTTCTGTCAAAGAAAGTGGAGCCGCCGCAGTACCCTCTCGCCGGCCACCGGCTCGACCTCACCGACGAGTACCCCGGTCACGGAGACATTATATCAGCACTGCGCGAATTTACTCTCGCTGCTACCCTGGGCAACAACCCGCCGCCGGTGAACAGGGCGTCCACTACGCTGCCCGGCCACGGCGCCAACATTGAGCTGGCCACGCCCGCGGCCAGCCTGTTCTCGCCGCCCGCCGAGACCGAAGGTGCTCTTGTCCTTCACTTTCTTTCTTCTACTATTGAAATAATATTCTTTATATTTGCTTTTCGCAAAATCTGGTATGTTTACTTTTTTAATATTTTAACGAAACCTATTGCAGGAGGGTTCGTACCAAAGGATCCGGGAATCATCGAGGATTATTTCGCGCCGTACCCCAGCACCCCTCCGGGTTCCATCGTACCGCATCTGACGACTTCCATGCAATTAGATACTACAAAAGGTAACTCGCTACTCGCACGGGAGATCAGCTCAGGAATACACCGTTTATTGAACAGACCTTCATTTTGATGACAACTCTTCACTCGTAACGTTTGATCCTACGTCCGCCCGCCTGGCGCGGGATGGAGGTGTAGCTGAGTACTTTTTACTTGTAGAATGTCGGTCAGAAGACGGGCGCCGGCTCCTCGAAGGAGAGTCGATAAATGTGGCCTGTTCCGTCTGCATCTGCTCATGGGGAGAGCTGCACTGCTCCCAGCGAGCCTGCCCCGTCCTGAGCCATCCCCGGCCGGCAGGGTGCGCACGGGCACCTGCCGAGACCAGTTCAGCCGACGGCTGCTGTGGTGACCTCGTTTGCGATCCAGGTATTTATTAAACGTTAACTCCCCTTAATTTTATAAATAATTCTATCGATAAATAACGTTTGCACTTGTACCTTCATTTCAGTGAACGAGTTGGCACCAACACCGCCGTCGCTTACGACCAGAAGCGTACAAGTGTCCCTCAATGCGACCGAGAAGCCTGTCGCCAGCAGCACAAGCTCTGTCGAGGAATCGAATGTACGTAATAGTACCCCGACAAAATTCTTGGCCAGCGCGCCCTCCGATGTAAAAATAAACTATAATTACTTCAAGGTACCAGATAATATCACATTAGAAACGGTAACGACCGATGTGAAAACACACGCGACAGGAACTAGCGTACCCAACAAACTAACAACAGCAGAGGAACAAGTGGACGCGTACAGCAACAGCTCGCAGGAGTACGAGGACGAGGACGACGACGAAGGGTTCTCATTCGGAAGTGTTTTGAAACTTCTGCTAAGCGAAAGTTACGAAACGACTACTGCTGCAGCAGTGAAACAATTTTTGTTGCCAGCAACGAAACTACCAGCCCCACTCTCACCCCCAGCACCGGCACCGGCACCGGCACCGGCACCGGCACCGGCACCGGCACCGGCACCGGCACCGGCACGGGCACCGCCACGGGCAGGGACTACCACGCCGATTCCAACTACTAAAACACAATCATTTAAGCCTGTCACCACAGCAGCTCCGCTCTCGAGCCGCATCCCCTACACCCCTGAAAAGAAACATAGTCTGCAAAATATAATAAATCGTATCGATCACCTGATATTAGGTGAGGCGACCGCTATCAGAACGACTACTCCACTTCCGGTGACCGTTCCTTTCGAGCCCATCGTCACCAAAAAGTCGCCGCCAGGGAAAGTAGCAACAACATATAAGGCGATAACCTCGGCGAGACCGCTCGAGGTAACCAAAAGAACTGACTTCGGTGAACATACGGCGGTGTCGCAGCAGCGGCCCGCACCAGCGGCGCAGGGCAGCGCGGCAGGGCTGGGCCCGGGCCTGCTGAAGCTGGCCGGCTGCAACATTTACGGACAAATGTATCGCGTGGGGAGGATCATCGCGGAGCTCTCCACGGCCTGCCAGGAGTGCCGCTGCACCGAGCTCGGCGTGCAGTGCCGGCAGCTGGGTTGCTAGATGAGGCCGGCTGGGGCCGAATGCAAGCCTCGTCCGAAATGCTGCGCGGCAACGGACCCTCCGTGCGCCTTTATTTAGTGGATTAGCTAAAATCACTGTACAGATAGCTTTTAACGGGTTTTCTTTATAAAAGACGATGTGGGTAAACAAATGAAAATGAAGATAAAAATGATCACCGACTCCTCCGTCACCACCAGCCTCCAGTACCGAAGTGCATGCGCCGCACGCGCGCACCGCGCCCAGCCTGCACACGGCACACAGTACCAGCAACATTAGTCACATGGAATGCTGAGTGCGCACGCGCACGCGCACGCGCACGCGCACGCGCACGCAGACGCGCAGCCACGCGGCCGCCGGCCGGCGCCGAGACAGAAGTCGTCGCGGCGCCGAATTGAATAAACAATAAAACATTACTTGTCTCGTTTAGTGCTGGAAGTAAAATGAAATAAATGTACAAACAGTAATGTTCCGAGTTTATTTTCTATTAGCACGTAAACCGCTCAACCTCTCAAATGTCACGTCACATGACGGTCACGCGGGCCCTGGGCCGGCGTCACTCGATTGCGAGTGCAACAGTGTCACACACTGTGTGCGAGTCACAGGCCTGTGCGATAAGGTAAGGTGGCGTACATTACTTACTTATTTACTTACTACTAGATTACAAAACGACCCATCTGCGAGTCGACGTTACGCCCAACAACAACAACAATAACAACAACAGCGGCGCGCGGTCCCCTGCCCACCGCTCGCGCCGCGACCCCGCGCGCGGCACGCGGCACGCGGCACGCGGCACGCGGCACGCGGCACGCGGCACGACGCGAGCACACGCTTTGCTCTATTACTTAAACTTAACTAACGTTGTTTCTATTAATACAATGTTAACAACACAAACGTCTAAGTACGAAATGTTATAATTTAAGTTGTATTTACACGCGAAAGCACGCGACGGGCGCGGCGGCGCGGCGGCGCGGCGCGTTCGCGTTCGCTGGACAACGACAGCGGGCGGCGGCCGTTGGCGGCTAGCCCAGTCTGATAACGAACGGATCAGTTGTATAAACAACTCACGGATTGACGACGATGAATGCTTAGCTGTACTTATCTAGAAATAAACTTTAACCTAACGGTCATTTTACTACAAAAAACCATGTGATGTAAGTTTTGTTTTGTACAATTATTTTGATCTAACAAGTGGAGCAGTTGCGCGCCCGCCCACTCCCTACCACACCACCACCGCCCCACCACCTGCCCGCCGGCGCAAGCTCTAGTTTGCATCGACGCCGGTACATGCGCCCCATGCTACCCACGTGGCACACGCGACACACGCGACACCAAAGCTCTGGCCCATTGAATGGGCCACAGAAACGGAACCGTCACCTACGCGACAACTTGAACAGAAACTGTCCCCGGTTAGGTTCACGATCCGTTGCTTATCTATATCTACATCTATATCTATATCTAGTATACTTAAGCAATATCGTGATGTTTTACAACGTTGCTGACAAGTCTCCGAAGATGTTTCTCATCCAGCTGACAAATGTCTTCGAGAACTTATCCAGCAACAAGGAAGACATAAAAAATCACTTAAATCTATTTGTTCTCTCATCGCTTTGCGCTTTACACTTAACGCGCGCGGTGGGCCGCCGGCTGCTGGCTGCTGGCTGCTGGCTGCAGACGAATTGCCTTTTGTATTTAATCACATCATCCTATTCACGTTGTGACCAAATTGTCCTGAGATACACTGACACTGACACTGACACTGACACACATATACAAGTGCTGAAAGCCAATTTCGTGTCGCCTACTCGGGATATTTCTACATTTCCATGAACCAATACACGTAGCCGTGAGTATTGCGGCAGGCCCGCGCTACCGGAAACGGAATCCAGTCACCGATAATCACAATTTCACTTAAAAAATTTACAAAATATATTTATTTCCATCCGCAGCATCATTCTCCGCAGACGCTGCAGCGGGTGGATCTTAGGTTGATGGCGAAGTCTGCGGGTTAGGTATGTAAACACTTGTGCGTCGCGACGGCACGCGACGGCACGCGACGGCACGCGACGGCACGCGACGGCACGCGACGGCACGCGACGGCACGCGACGGCACGCGACGGCACGCGACGGCACGCGACGGCACGCGACGGCACGCGACGGCACGCGACGGCACGCGACGGCAAGCGACGGCACGCGACGGCATGCGACGGCTCGCCGCGAGGACGCACACTGTAGGTGTTCTGGTTTCGCCAACCTTATTAATTAATAGTGGACGGATACAGGCAGCCGCAGTCTGCACCGACAGTTTTTAAACCGGATCGGAGTTGGCTCGCGCACACATTCAACTGTAAGTCATTTTCAAGTGTCTTCTCGCGTATCACAGTTGTCTGGTGATGGACCTGGTGCCGCTTCAGGTGTAGTGGTCGACGTCGGAGCAGAGCAGGTAACGCGCCGCGGCCGCGAGCGCGCCCAGCGCCAGGCCCGCCGCGGAGAGCACGCGGCCCGCCACCACGTAACGGTTCTTATAATTTTCACCTGGAACATTAAAGTTTTAACATTTTTATTTAAACTCTGACGCAATAATAAAGGTATGTTACTGCAGGCAAAGGGAAGCGCCGCGTTCGTGTGGAATTCGGAATCAGGTGGGGTCCGCGCGGCCGGCCGCGCCGCACTCGCATCCGGAGACAGCGTGCGGTCCCGTGCGGCGCTGGCGGCGCTGGCGGCGGCCAACTGACCGTTAAACACGACGAAGCCGAGCAGCACACCGGAGATAGCGCCGAGGAGGTGCGCCGCCCACGCGACGTCCGCCGCCTGGGCGACGTGGGCGCGCGCGGCGCTCGCGGCCGGCGCGCGCAGCATCGCCCAGCTCGCCTCCGACGCGGCCAGCACCACTACGCTCAACGGCCGGAACCACCAAAGCGGGATGTGACCGAACCTGGTACAAAAACATTTATAATCATCGTATCCAAGTATAACATATCTAAATGACAGATTTATCTTGCCGGACCCTCTGACCGGCGACGTCCATCGCCGAGCATGCCGCGTCAAGTGGGCACCGGTGGTCAGCGCACTGGTGGCGCTGGGCGTGGCGCTGGGCGTGGCGCTGGGCGTGACGCGGCGCCGTGTTACCGCGCGCCTCGTTGTCAAAGGGAATTACAAAGCGAGCGTTCCAAAAATAGGATGCGCGGCCTGCTTCAATAATATTATATTTCTGGGTTTCAGCATGAGTACGCCGCCAGTGTTTGGGCGTACCGGCGTACCGGCGTACCTGAGGCCGACGTTGGGCAGGTGGGCGGTGAGCAGCGCGTACACCGCGGCGGAGGCGCCCACCACGCGCACGCGCGGCTGCAGCGCACCCGCGCCGAGCGCGCCCGCCGCCACGCCGCCGCACCACACCGCCGCGACGCGCCGCCAGCCCTGCTCCAGCTCCAGCCGCCACCCCACCTGCCGACCAGTGCTAATTCTCGTTCGTCTGTGCGGGAGGTGGGGAAACTTTCATACTCCATTGAACACTTGCTATAGCATTTCAGCGGGGGAGGTCTGCGGTGCTCGATTATAACTTATGCAGCGTAAAACCGGGCCGAGGTGGACCCGGGGATGGGCCCGGGGAACGAGCGAGGATCCTCCGTCTCGCAGACCAGAGCCGTAAATTTAAGTCCAAGAGCAGTGAATTTGTATTTTGTTGTTTTTTGGTGGGGCAGCCTCACCGCGAGCGCCACGATCGCGTTCAGGGCCAGGTGAGCGTTGCTGGCGTGCACGCAGCCGTAGGAGAGCAGCCGCCAGGGCTCGCGCCACCACGCGCCCGGCGCCCACTCCAGCTGCGCGCGCGCCGCCTCCGTGCCCCACGCGTGGACACAAATCTAACGTGAACGTAAACAACGGGAAGGATTAGCTCCGCGACTTCGCTCGGCATGCATGTGACTGTTGCTTGCGAAGCATCCTCTCGCGCTCCTCCTCCTGAGAGATGTCATCGCGAAAGCAATAGCACAGCATATCTTATTCAATAAGCCAGCTCCAGCGCGCCCCGAACCGGAAACGGAAGAACAAACAGAAATTGACTTACTATTACTACAATCATGGTGAGGATGAAGTAGGGCGGCTTCAGTACCGCAAAAAGCTTCTCCTTTCTCTTCTGAAACTTTGTCTTCTGCTTCTTCGCAGTGGCTAGAGGATGAGGTTTCAACGGTTTTTTTTTATTGTTTTCTTTCGAAACTCCCCACACGCCGAGCGTGGCACCCGCTTGCAGCCTGGTCTTCGTAGGTGGGACCTCGGCGCGGCCCAACAATCGTCTGCTCTCTCCGGGGCTACTCGTCCCACTGTCGGGGTCTCCTCGGGAGCGCTCCTGCTCTTCGTTTTCAGTCCAGGCCTGTACGAGCGGTGGATCCTCCGGTTGTATGCGTCTGCCTTGATGCACGAGCGCATCTTGAAATCTCTCCCCCTTCAGACGCCTTGCCTCCTGCAAGACGAGACTACTTTACACCGTTACTGCAACTTTGCTTTGAATCTGCAGAGCCGCGAGATCGGAGCTGCACTGTGATGCAGCAACATGTGATCAACAGTGATCAGATACATTTTTGTATTTGTAAATGAAGTTATCATATTATAGTAATGAAGTCAATTTCATTTCGCCGTTTTTTTAAATGAAAAGTTAGTCGTTGTGGATCATCTGGAAACTTAAATAGTTTCTTTTGTCTTTATTGCATCTGGATGACTAGACATTGAATAGCGGTCCGTCGTCCTCAACTCACCCCCTCGAGTTATGCTTTAAAACCTTTAACTTCCTTTAGCGTAACTTCACTTTCCATCAGGTAAGAGCGGCCTCGCGCACACACGCACACACGCACACACACACATACACACGTGCACACGCGCACGCACACATAGCTCTGTCACCTCCCATGGTAAGATATTAAATCAAAATATGCTGTACCTCGTCGCAGGTTTCCGCGTCTGAGGACATCGTGTATCGCAGGGGGCCTTGCTACGGTCCCGCCGGCCGGGCGAGAGCAGGGCGCGCGCTGGGCGTGGGCTGGACGTGGGCTGGGCGTGGTCTGGGCGCGGGCTGGCCGCGAGCAGCACTGGCGCTGCGCCGGTCCGCCGCTGGCGATATATAACAAACTTCATGAGGAAAACCACCAGCCCGCGCGCTAACACGAGGAATTCCCTTAAATTTGTTTACCGGAAAACACGTACGCTTATAGATCCCTGCGGTTTGTATAACATTTTATTAATTGCCGGAAGCAGAGATTGCGCGCGGGCAGGGAGAGCGCGGCGGGCGCGGTGCGCGCGCGCAACACAGCTCCGACAGCACGCGCCGCACGCGCCGCACGCGCCGCACGGGCTCGTGCTGTCGGAGCTGTAGCTGACGTGCAGGTCGCAGGTCTGCTGCGTACTTAGCGATAGATAAGCATGCGTTTCGCGGAGGTTTCCCCGCTCCAGTAGTAGTCGGCAGTGACCAGCGCCGTCCGGTTTACAGTACTTACACAATGTAATGATTTCGATAATTAATAAATAGATAAATAATTAAGGGCGCGCTAGTCACACGCGACAGTACGTGTAGCAACGTCGGCCATTAGAGGAGTACAACGTTTGTGTCGCGCGCTCGACTCTTGTCATCGAACGTTCATATTGTCTTATAATTACTTTACTAAATCAAATTTTATTTTAAACCATAAATATACATGAATAACATAGTTATTAACTGTCATCATCATCAGCCGATAGACGTCCACTGCTGGACATAGATCATTCCAAAAATCTCCGCATCGATTGATCTTGTGCTGCTCGCAACACCGCCGGCATTAGGAGTCGCAGTCTGCAGTGGTGCCCATGGAGGGACTTGGGCCTGTTCTCACCACGCTAGCTCGATGCGGGTTGGTGGGAGCCAGAGCCTCGTGTGATGACTAGAAGGGTGCACCACAAGCAAGTGAGATTGGCTTGGGTCCCTCGAGTCGTCATGCGAGATTGCTTACACCCTTTGTAAACTTTAAGAACATTTAAATGAGATTTAATGTAAAAATTGCTCGACAAATGATCTGTCAATTGTGAAGTAGAGATACTGGTTTCCAGGTAAAGGGGTGATTACTTGGAGAGGGGAGAATGGAGGGTCATTGGGCGGAGAGATGTGATTCTATTAGCAACGAATGAGAGAAAGAGTGTTGAAGTGCTGTATTGCCTGAATTAATATATTCATAAAAAGATACTGCGCGGATGGTTGATTGACAGCACCGACGTCACCACACACACTTCGGACACTACCAACACGCTCCGAATATCAGCATCACGCCGCCCTCGCTTCGGAACGCGGCGCCGCAGCTACTCACACACCGCGTACACTAAGTACACCCGCGACCGTGGGCGGTTCTCGCCGCCCAGAGATTCCGATACAGGCGAAGGTAGTCGGGGAACGGGCCCGCGCCCGGCCTCGACGACCGAGTAGAATCGCCAGATAAAGCACAACAAGAACCAGCAACACACAATATACAGAATCATCCGCCAGACAGCTACATCCCGCGTAGCACATTTTAGTTTCTAAAACTTCAGGCCGTGGATCCGGGTCCACGAGCCCAGTGTCAGATGAGCTGTAAGAGCCGCTGTGGCTTGCAGCCCGATCTAAATCAAGAATATAGCAACGAAAAGTATCAGGTGTACCGGTGTGAAGTGAGCGTCAAAATACAAATGTCTCGATAGGGACTTGGATACATTTGTTTTGAACGAGCCTTTATTTATTTTTTGTTTGCTTGCTATGACATCTGTGAAACATATTTAGTATACATCAAGTCATTGAACAGACAACATCATATTTTTTTATCGGGTAAAATTGTCGAATGTTGTACCAGAAAGTGATGATTCGCGGAAAGCATTAATTTTTTGTTTTCATTTGAAGAAAAGTGCTGCAGAGTCGCATGCGAGTCGAGGCATATGGTGATGGTGATCATGCTCTATCAGAAGCAACATGCAAAAGATGGTTTCGACGGTTCAGAAATAATGATTTTGATGTGAGAAATGAAGAACGTGGAAGACCACCAAAAACGTTTGAAGACGCCGAATTGCAAACGATATTGGATGGAGATGACACTTTGAATCAAAAGCAAATGGCAGAAATGTTAAATGTTGCACAACAACACAACAAACAATTTCTGACCGTTTAAAAGCTATGGGAAAGATCCAAAAGTGTGGAAAATGGGTGCCACATGAATTGAATGAAAGACAGACGGAAAACCGAAAAAATACTTGTGAAATTTTGCTTCAAAGACACGAAAGAAAATCGGTTTTGCATCGGATTGTTACTGGCGATGAGACATTGATTTATTTTAAGAATCTTAAACGGAAAAAATCATGGGTTAATCCGCGACAACCATCAACCATCAACATCGACTGCAAAACCAGATCGATTCGGCAAGAAGACAATGCTGTGTGTTTGGTGGGATCAGAAAGGAGTGTGGTGTGGTGTACCACGAGCTCCTAAACTCCCACCTGGTGAAACCGTTAATACTGATCGCTGATTGCTGATCGCTACCGACAACAAATGATCAATTTGAACTATGCATTGATCGAGAAACGACCAGAATGGGCCAGAAGACACGGCAAGGTAATTTTGCTCCATGATAATGCACCTGCACACAAAGCAAAACCGGTTCAGGATACAATCAAAACACTTGGCTGGGAGCTGCTACCTGCTACCCCACCCGCCGTATTCACCAGAATTGGCTCCTTCCGACTACCATTTGTTTTCATCGATGGGACACGCATTGGCTGAGCAGCACTTTCGTTCCTACGAGGAGGTCGAAAATCGAGTGTCTGGTTGGTTTGCTTTAAAAGACGAACAATTTTATTGGCGCGGTATCCACAAATTGTGTAGAAACGTGGTCACAATGTGTAGAAAACAACGGCCAATACTTTGAATGAAATGTTTTTTACTTTCCCATTAATAATTAGTGTTTTATTTTCACCAAAAAAATCGCTCATTTCATACCGGTACACCCGATGTACACGGAAGTCGTACCGGCCCGTTCCAGCCTTTGGTCGCAGGCTCATACAATTGCATTGTTTCATTTGTTGCAGTGGACGTCTATCGGCTGATGATGATGATGATGATTTGTTACGCCGGCGCCGCTGTCTGCTGATGTCGCTACACTACATACTATAGCCAATAATAACTTGGATTCGCTAAGTTTTTACTTAAAATAATTTCCCGTCCATCCCCCGGGCACTGCCTGCATCACCACCGACGTTTCGTACGTCTTACTAACAAATAATAACAGTAAGGATTCATACAAACGTTGACTATTTAAGAACTCTTTGAAAGGTTTATAGTCAACATTTTATTTATGAGTGTGACTCTCAGAAAATATAGGAAACGTTACAATACATATGATACAGAACGCTTACGAGCGCGCGAGCTCGCTACAGCACTATACTAATATATATATACTCGCCGCGCGGCGCTGCGTCCCTGCGTCGCGTGTGTAATGGCTTGCTTCAATTCATTAAATAATAATCATAATTACAGCGACTGGTAATATCTTCCCGCACAATAAATACGTATAAATTCCTTGTTTATTTTCAGAACAAACAACAAACAAGAGTGGCACACGAGGTCGGCCCATTGCCGGCCCGTAGCCCGGCAGCGGGGTCACTTTGGTACCTGCAGCGTCTTCCTATGACCGCTTGTGTTTTGCGATCGGCGAGGCGCAGGTTCCAACTCCACTAGGCGTGCATTTACAGTCAAAGTAACTTAACTTCCGGCGCCTGCACTTGCCCAGAGCGGTGGATGAACGGTAACGACGCTCTGCTGGCGCGAGAAGGCCACGAGTTCCAGCGGTGAAAACGGTCAGTGGTCCTGGCGCGGCGAGCGGCCGGCCCGCACGGCCCCGCACGGCCCCGCACGGCACCGCACGGCACCGCACGGGGCCGCCGCTCCGCTTTGTTTACGTTCAAAAGTAATTGTTGGTAATTTACATTGTATTTACCATCAGATGTGTTCACTCGGTGGTGACGCGCGTCGCGGGGCGGCCGTCACTCGGTGACGCGTGTCAACAGTTAACCATTTAAAACCTTCTTGCGAAGCGTAACTAAGTAACGGCCATTATTTAGCACACACTCACGCATACACGTACACAAATACACGATATTTCTCTGTGAGCGCGACACGTTAACACTGTCCAATGTTGACATTCACTAGAGGTCCAGCAGCGTGCTGGTGCACGTGCTAGTTTTTGGAGCACTTCCGCGTTATCATTTAAATGCAAATATCATGCGTCCTAATGAGCAGCGGTTTACTGAGTCGACTAATTATGCAGGTACGATGTAAATACGTGGCAATGAACAGAGGCGATGAGCGGCTGGTGTCGTTGAGTGCAGTTGTTGGCTCGCACCGCCGCCGTCAGAGAACAGTTCCTGTCGGCGGGTTCTGGTTTTGTTTCGTTCATTATCCGAGAAACCCTGGGCCGCTGCCTGTTGCGCAGCTCGTCGCTACTTTCTGTACGCTGTTGCAGTTTATTGGTAAAAAGCTTCCTCGAAGCATTGAAAGAAGCCAAGCTACATTATATGGTAACTTAATCTTGCTCTGCAGATGTAGAACGAGATACCATATTAGCTTTGTTAGATTTTTCAGGTGCTTTCGACAGTCTAAGTATTCCATTCTTACTTCTAAATTTAAACTATTATGGCTGTGATCTAAATAGTATGACGTGGTTTCATAGTCAATCGGCCGATCTGAAACTGTAACACTAAAAATGACTGATGGTACCTGTATTTTTTCTGAATCGCAACTTGTTGGTTATGGTGTACCACAGGGGTCAATAGTCGGTCCTTCACTTTTCAACATTTATTCGGCAGATCTAGTGAAAACTATCAAATATTGTAAATATCACTGTTATACCGATGATGTACAACTTTATGTATCAAATAAACCTAATAACATTTTAAACGCGATTTCTAAATTAAACGACTACTACTTAGTAGTATCACTGAGTGGAGTATAAGAAATAATCTTAAATCTAATTTCAAAGTTTTCGACACAGAATCACAAGTTAAACATCTACAAGACCAAAAACCGCTCGCTGGCCTAACGGTTAGAGCGTGCGGCTTTCATTCCGAAGGTCGCGGGTTCGAATCTCAGCATGCAGCGATCACTTAATATTTAAGTTATGTACATTTGTGAACTTTAGTTACAACAGCAAAATACAAACGGTGAATGATCAGATAAATATAAATCTGTGGCTTTTGCAGGTACTTTCCGTCATCAAGCGACAAAGTGCTGGCATAATGTACCAACCCCCTTAAGAAATTCACAATTGTTCACTTTAATTCAAAATTGAAAACATATCTTTTAGAAAAACCAATGAATTCCCAGCCTAACACTTTATAATACCCCATGGCGATCGCAGTAAAAGAGAACATTATAAAAGCGTGTGAGAAAGGGACGGATGTAAGGCTTTATTGGATGAAGGCGCATGTGGGCATAGAGGGGAACGAAACGGCGAACCAACTGGCCAAGGAAGCGGCCCCGAAGAATGAAAGAAGACCGGAGTACAAGGATTGCCCCGTTTCCTTCGTCAAGCGTTAGCTAAGACTGAGGACGCTTGACGAATGGCACAGGAGGTACGTGGAAGGTGCAACGGCTTCAACAACGAGCGTATTCTTCCCCAACGTCAACGGCATTTCGTGTGCTTCGTCGGCTCGAGCTCGACACGGTCTTGGTCCAGATGTTCACTGGGCGAGGGGGATTCTCCGAGTACCATCACAAGTTCAAGCTCAAGGAGAGTTCCGCGTGCCCCTGTGACCCGACGGTGGACCAGACCGTGGTGCACATCCTCGCTTCCTGTCCCTTCTTTGGGAAAGAGCGAGCGAAGTGTGAAGTGGAGATGGAAAGGAGAATAGATAGTGGGGTCATCGCCGCTCTGATGAGTGAGGACGAAAGACAATCCATCTTTCTGGAGTACTGCAAGAAGGTTGTAGCAAAAGTGATAGGAAGAAATAGATTGTAAAAGGAAATAGCCTGAAATAAAAAATAGTAAGTAGGAAAAATAAAAAAAAAAAAAATTAAAGGAAAAAACAAGAACCCGAGAAAGCAGAAATATGATGCTACAGGGGATGATCTCTTTCAGGTTTCCCCCCCAGAGATGAGTACGAGAAGGAAGTCTTCACTTCACGCAGAGGGGAGGGATGAAAGAAGGAAATAGAATGGAGAATAATAGAGAAGAGAAGTATGAAAGAAGAGCAGAGTATAAAAGAGGAAAGGAATGAAAAATGGGTATGAGTAGAGTAAAGGCAAATGTAAAAATAAAAATGTATAAAATAACGAAGGTAAATGTAATATAGGAAAACCATATAGGTGGTAGATGGCTTAATATGGAAACTGAAGGCCCTGACCCAACCTACGCAAGGGGAACGAACAAAAGAAACATTTTATAATTCCGGCACTCGAGCAGATTTATATTTATTCCTGAATTTAAGATCAATAATTTAACTTTAGATCTTTTTCTCTATCCGGCTACATCGTGCGCGCGCGCACACGAGCACCTCGTAAATATAGATGAGAGATGCTCTTCAATGAGGCAGTAGCTCAAAGTCGGCGCGTTGTTCGTTGTCAGTGCGGGGCTGCAGTCACACTGAGCCGCGGCCATTTCGTACCATTGCGGTAACACGCACACGAGCACCTCGTAAATATAGATGAGAGATGCTCTTCAATGAGGCAGTAGCTCAAAGTCGGCGCGTTGTTCGTTGTCAGTGCGGGGCTGCAGTCACACTGAGCCGCGGCCATTTCGTACTATTGCGGTAACACGCACACGAGCACCTCGTAAATATAGATGAGAGATGCTCTTCAATGAGGCACTAGCTCAAAGTCGGCGCGTTGTTCGTTGTCAGTGCGGGGCTGCAGTCACACTGAGCCGCGGCCATTTCGTACCATTGCGGTAACACGCACACGAGCACCTCGTAAATATAGATGAGAGATGCTCTTCAATGAGGCAGTAGCTCAAAGTCGGCGCGTTGTTCGTTGTCAGTGCGGGGCTGCAGTCACACTGAGCCGCGGCCATTTCGTACCATTGCGGTAACACGCACACGAGCACCTCGTAAATATAGATGAGAGATGCTCTTCAATGAGGCACTAGCTCAAAGTCGGCGCGTTGTTCGTTGTCAGTGCGGGGCTGCAGTCACACTGAGCCGCGGCCATTTCGTACCATTGCGGTAACACGCACACGAGCACCTCGTAAATATAGATGAGAGATGCTCTTCAATGAGGCAGTAGCTCAAAGTCGGCGCGTTGTTCGTTGTCAATGCGGGGCTGCAGTCACACTGAGCCGCGGCCATTTCGTACCATTGCGGTAACACGCACACGAGCACCTCGTAAATATAGATGAGAGATGCTCTTCAATGAGGCAGTAGCTCAAAGTCGGCGCGTTGTTCGTTGTCAGTGCGGGGCTGCAGTCACACTGAGCCGCGGCCATTTCGTACCATTGCGGTAACACGCACACGAGCACCTCGTAAATATAGATGAGAGATGCTCTTCAATTAGGCAGTAGCTCAAAGTCGGCGCGTTGTTCGTTGTCAGTGCGGGGCTGCAGTCACACTGAGCCGCGGCCATTTCGTACCATTGCGGTAACACGCACACGAGCACCTCGTAAATATAGATGAGAGATGCTCTTCAATGAGGCAGTAGCTCAAAGTCGGCGCGTTGTTCGTTGTCAGTGCGGGGCTGCAGTCACACTGAGCCGCGGCCATTTCGTACCATTGCGGTAACACGCACACGAGCACCTCGTAAATATAGATGAGAGATGCTCTTCAATGAGGCAGTAGCTCAAAGTCGGCGCGTTGTTCGTTGTCAGTGCGGGGCTGCAGTCACACTGAGCCGCGGCCATTTCGTACCATTGCGGTAACACGCACACGAGCACCTCGTAAATATAGATGAGAGATGCTCTTCAATGAGGCAGTAGCTCAAAGTCGGCGCGTTGTTCGTTGTCAGTGCGGGGCTGCAGTCACACTGAGCCGCGGCCATTTCGTACCATTGCGGTAACACGCACACGAGCACCTCGTAAATATAGATGAGAGATGCTCTTCAATGAGGCAGTAGCTCAAAGTCGGCGCGTTGTTCGTTGTCAGTGCGGGGCTGCAGTCACACTGAGCCGCGGCCATTTCGTACCATTGCGGTAACACGCACACGAGCACCTCGTAAATATAGATGAGAGATGCTCTTCAATGAGGCAGTAGCTCAAAGTCGGCGCGTTGTTCGTTGTCAGTGCGGGGCTGCAGTCACACTGAGCCGCGGCCATTTCGTACCATTGCGGTAACACGCACACGAGCACCTCGTAAATATAGATGAGAGATGCTCTTCAATGAGGCAGTAGCTCAAAGTCGGCGCGTTGTTCGTTGTCAGTGCGGGGCTGCAGTCACACTGAGCCGCGGCCATTTCGTACCATTGCGGTAACACGCACACGAGCACCTCGTAAATATAGATGAGAGATGCTCTTCAATGAGGCAGTAGCTCAAAGTCGGCGCGTTGTTCGTTGTCAGTGCGGGGCTGCAGTCACACTGAGCCGCGGCCATTTCGTACCATTGCGGTAACACGCACACGAGCACCTCGTAAATATAGATGAGAGATGCTCTTCAATGAGGCACTAGCTCAAAGTCGGCGCGTTGTTCGTTGTCAGTGCGGGGCTGCAGTCACACTGAGCCGCGGCCATTTCGTACCATTGCGGTAACACGCACACGAGCACCTCGTAAATATAGATGAGAGATGCTCTTCAATGAGGCAGTAGCTCAAAGTCGGCGCGTTGTTCGTTGTCAGTGCGGGGCTGCAGTCACACTGAGCCGCGGCCATTTCGTACCATTGCGGTAACACGCACACGAGCACCTCGTAAATATAGATGAGAGATGCTCTTCAATGAGGCAGTAGCTCAAAGTCGGCGCGTTGTTCGTTGTCAGTGCGGGGTTGCAGTCACACTGAGCCGCGGCCATTTCGTACCATTGCGGTAACACGCACACGAGCACCTCGTAAATATAGATGAGAGATGCTCTTCAATGAGGCAGTAGCTCAAAGTCGGCGCGTTGTTCGTTGTCAGTGCGGGGCTGCAGTCACACTGAGCCGCGGCCATTTCGTACCATTGCGGTAACACGCACACGAGCACCTCGTAAATATAGATGAGAGATGCTCTTCAATGAGGCAGTAGCTCAAAGTCGGCGCGTTGTTCGTTGTCAGTGCGGGGCTGCAGTCACACTGAGCCGCGGCCATTTCGTACCATTGCGGTAACACGCACACGAGCACCTCGTAAATATAGATGAGAGATGCTCTTCAATGAGGCAGTAGCTCAAAGTCGGCGCGTTGTTCGTTGTCAGTGCGGGGCTGCAGTCACACTGAGCCGCGGCCATTTCGTACCATTGCGGTAACACGCACACGAGCACCTCGTAAATATAGATGAGAGATGCTCTTCAATGAGGCAGTAGCTCAAAGTCGGCGCGTTGTTCGTTGTCAGTGCGGGGCTGCAGTCACACTGAGCCGCGGCCATTTCGTACCATTGCGGTAACACGCACACGAGCACCTCGTAAATATAGATGAGAGATGCTCTTCAATGAGGCAGTAGCTCAAAGTCGGCGCGTTGTTCGTTGTCAGTGCGGGGCTGCAGTCACACTGAGCCGCGGCCATTTCGTACCATTGCGGTAACACGCACACGAGCACCTCGTAAATATAGATGAGAGATGCTCTTCAATGAGGCACTAGCTCAAAGTCGGCGCGTTGTTCGTTGTCAGTGCGGGGCTGCAGTCACACTGAGCCGCGGCCATTTCGTACCATTGCGGTAACACGCACACGAGCACCTCGTAAATATAGATGAGAGATGCTCTTCAATGAGGCACTAGCTCAAAGTCGGCGCGTTGTTCGTTGTCAGTGCGGGGCTGCAGTCACACTGAGCCGCGGCCATTTCGTACCATTGCGGTAACACGCACACGAGCACCTCGTAAATATAGATGAGAGATGCTCTTCAATGAGGCAGTAGCTCAAAGTCGGCGCGTTGTTCGTTGTCAGTGCGGGGCTGCAGTCACACTGAGCCGTGGCCATTTTGTACCATTGCGGTAACACGCACACGAGCACCTCGTAAATATAGATGAGAGATGCTCTTCAATGAGGCAGTAGCTCAAAGTCGGCGCGTTGTTCGTTGTCAGTGCGGGGCTGCAGTCACACTGAGCCGCGGCCATTTCGTACCATTGCGGTAACACGCACACGAGCACCTCGTAAATATAGATGAGAGATGCTCTTCAATGAGGCAGTAGCTCAAAGTCGGCGCGTTGTTCGTTGTCAGTGCGGGGCTGCAGTCACACTGAGCCGTGGCCATTTCGTACCATTGCGGTAACACGCACACGAGCACCTCGTAAATATAGATGAGAGATGCTCTTCAATGAGGCAGTAGCTCAAAGTCGGCGCGTTGTTCGTTGTCAGTGCGGGGCTGCAGTCACACTGAGCCGCGGCCATTTCGTACCATTGCGGTAACACGCACACGAGCACCTCGTAAATATAGATGAGAGATGCTCTTCAATGAGGCAGTAGCTCAAAGTCGGCGCGTTGTTCGTTGTCAGTGCGGGGCTGCAGTCACACTGAGCCGCGGCCATTTCGTACCATTGCGGTAACACGCACACGAGCACCTCGTAAATATAGATGAGAGATGCTCTTCAATGAGGCAGTAGCTCAAAGTCGGCGCGTTGTTCGTTGTCAGTGCGGGGCTGCAGTCACACTGAGCCGCGGCCATTTCGTACCATTGCGGTAACACGCACACGAGCACCTCGTAAATATAGATGAGAGATGCTCTTCAATGAGGCAGTAGCTCAAAGTCGGCGCGTTGTTCGTTGTCAGTGCGGGGCTGCAGTCACACTGAGCCGCGGCCATTTCGTACCATTGCGGTAACACGCACACGAGCACCTCGTAAATATAGATGAGAGATGCTCTTCAATGAGGCAGTAGCTCAAAGTCGGCGCGTTGTTCGTTGTCAGTGCGGGGCTGCAGTCACACTGAGCCGCGGCCATTTCGTACCATTGCGGTAACACGCACACGAGCACCTCGTAAATATAGATGAGAGATGCTCTTCAATGAGGCAGTAGCTCAAAGTCGGCGCGTTGTTCGTTGTCAGTGCGGGGCTGCAGTCACACTGAGCCGCGGCCATTTCGTACCATTGCGGTAACACGCACACGAGCACCTCGTAAATATAGATGAGAGATGCTCTTCAATGAGGCAGTAGCTCAAAGTCGGCGCGTTGTTCGTTGTCAGTGCGGGGCTGCAGTCACACTGAGCCGCGGCCATTTCGTACCATTGCGGTAACACGCACACGAGCACCTCGTAAATATAGATGAGAGATGCTCTTCAATGAGGCACTAGCTCAAAGTCGGCGCGTTGTTCGTTGTCAGTGCGGGGCTGCAGTCACACTGAGCCGCGGCCATTTCGTACCATTGCGGTAACACGCACACGAGCACCTCGTAAATATAGATGAGAGATGCTCTTCAATGAGGCACTAGCTCAAAGTCGGCGCGTTGTTCGTTGTCAGTGCGGGGCTGCAGTCACACTGAGTCGCGGCCATTTCGTACCATTGCGGTAACACGCACACGAGCACCTCGTAAATATAGATGAGAGATGCTCTTCAATGAGGCAGTAGCTCAAAGTCGGCGCGTTGTTCGTTGTCAGTGCGGGGCTGCAGTCACACTGAGCCGCGGCCATTTCGTACCATTGCGGTAACACGCACACGAGCACCTCGTAAATATAGATGAGAGATGCTCTTCAATGAGGCACTAGCTCAAAGTCGGCGCGTTGTTCGTTGTCAGTGCGGGGCTGCAGTCACACTGAGCCGCGGCCATTTCGTACCATTGCGGTAACACGCACACGAGCACCTCGTAAATATAGATGAGAGATGCTCTTCAATGAGGCAGTAGCTCAAAGTCGGCGCGTTGTTCGTTGTCAGTGCGGGGCTGCAGTCACACTGAGCCGCGGCCATTTCGTACCATTGCGGTAACACGCACACGAGCACCTCGTAAATATAGATGAGAGATGCTCTTCAATGAGGCAGTAGCTCAAAGTCGGCGCGTTGTTCGTTGTCAGTGCGGGGCTGCAGTCACACTGAGCCGCGGCCATTTCGTACCATTGCGGTAACACGCACACGAGCACCTCGTAAATATAGATGAGAGATGCTCTTCAATGAGGCACTAGCTCAAAGTCGGCGCGTTGTTCGTTGTCAGTGCGGGGCTGCAGTCACACTGAGCCGCGGCCATTTCGTACCATTGCGGTAACACGCACACGAGCACCTCGTAAATATAGATGAGAGATGCTCTTCAATGAGGCAGTAGCTCAAAGTCGGCGCGTTGTTCGTTGTCAGTGCGGGGCTGCAGTCACACTGAGCCGCGGCCATTTCGTACCATTGCGGTAACACGCACACGAGCACCTCGTAAATATAGATGAGAGATGCTCTTCAATGAGGCAGTAGCTCAAAGTCGGCGCGTTGTTCGTTGTCAGTGCGGGGCTGCAGTCACACTGAGCCGCGGCCATTTCGTACCATTGCGGTAACACGCACACGAGCACCTCGTAAATATAGATGAGAGATGCTCTTCAATGAGGCACTAGCTCAAAGTCGGCGCGTTGTTCGTTGTCAGTGCGGGGCTGCAGTCACACTGAGCCGCGGCCATTTCGTACCATTGCGGTAACACGCACACGAGCACCTCGTAAATATAGATGAGAGATGCTCTTCAATGAGGCAGTAGCTCAAAGTCGGCGCGTTGTTCGTTGTCAGTGCGGGGCTGCAGTCACACTGAGCCGCGGCCATTTCGTACCATTGCGGTAACACGCACACGAGCACCTCGTAAATATAGATGAGAGATGCTCTTCAATGAGGCAGTAGCTCAAAGTCGGCGCGTTGTTCGTTGTCAGTGCGGGG
The DNA here is from genome assembly GCA_033220335.2 of Troides aeacus. Taxonomy (NCBI): domain Eukaryota; kingdom Metazoa; phylum Arthropoda; class Insecta; order Lepidoptera; family Papilionidae; genus Troides; species Troides aeacus. Next base: position 150,049 of record CM067273.1, on the reverse strand, counting down.
CTGCAGTCACACTGAGCCGCGGCCATTTCGTACCATTGCGGTAACACGCACACGAGCACCTCGTAAATATAGATGAGAGATGCTCTTCAATGAGGCAGTAGCTCAAAGTCGGCGCGTTGTTCGTTGTCAGTGCGGGGTTGCAGTCACACTGAGCCGCGGCCATTTCGTACCATTGCGGTAACACGCACACGAGCACCTCGTAAATATAGATGAGAGATGCTCTTCAATGAGGCAGTAGCTCAAAGTCGGCGCGTTGTTCGTTGTCAGTGCGGGGCTGCAGTCACACTGAGCCGCGGCCATTTCGTACCATTGCGGTAACACGCACACGAGCACCTCGTAAATATAGATGAGAGATGCTCTTCAATGAGGCAGTAGCTCAAAGTCGGCGCGTTGTTCGTTGTCAGTGCGGGGCTGCAGTCACACTGAGCCGCGGCCATTTCGTACCATTGCGGTAACACGCACACGAGCACCTCGTAAATATAGATGAGAGATGCTCTTCAATGAGGCAGTAGCTCAAAGTCGGCGCGTTGTTCGTTGTCAGTGCGGGGCTGCAGTCACACTGAGCCGCGGCCATTTCGTACCATTGCGGTAACACGCACACGAGCACCTCGTAAATATAGATGAGAGATGCTCTTCAATGAGGCACTAGCTCAAAGTCGGCGCGTTGTTCGTTGTCAGTGCGGGGCTGCAGTCACACTGAGCCGCGGCCATTTCGTACCATTGCGGTAACACGCACACGAGCACCTCGTAAATATAGATGAGAGATGCTCTTCAATGAGGCACTAGCTCAAAGTCGGCGCGTTGTTCGTTGTCAGTGCGGGGCTGCAGTCACACTGAGCCGCGGCCATTTCGTACCATTGCGGTAACACGCACACGAGCACCTCGTAAATATAGATGAGAGATGCTCTTCAATGAGGCAGTAGCTCAAAGTCGGCGCGTTGTTCGTTGTCAGTGCGGGGCTGCAGTCACACTGAGCCGTGGCCATTTTGTACCATTGCGGTAACACGCACACGAGCACCTCGTAAATATAGATGAGAGATGCTCTTCAATGAGGCAGTAGCTCAAAGTCGGCGCGTTGTTCGTTGTCAGTGCGGGGCTGCAGTCACACTGAGCCGCGGCCATTTCGTACCATTGCGGTAACACGCACACGAGCACCTCGTAAATATAGATGAGAGATGCTCTTCAATGAGGCAGTAGCTCAAAGTCGGCGCGTTGTTCGTTGTCAGTGCGGGGCTGCAGTCACACTGAGCCGTGGCCATTTCGTACCATTGCGGTAACACGCACACGAGCACCTCGTAAATATAGATGAGAGATGCTCTTCAATGAGGCAGTAGCTCAAAGTCGGCGCGTTGTTCGTTGTCAGTGCGGGGCTGCAGTCACACTGAGCCGCGGCCATTTCGTACCATTGCGGTAACACGCACACGAGCACCTCGTAAATATAGATGAGAGATGCTCTTCAATGAGGCAGTAGCTCAAAGTCGGCGCGTTGTTCGTTGTCAGTGCGGGGCTGCAGTCACACTGAGCCGTGGCCATTTCGTACCATTGCGGTAACACGCACACGAGCACCTCGTAAATATAGATGAGAGATGCTTTTCAATGAGGCAGTAGCTCAAAGTCGGCGCGTTGTTCGTTGTCAGTGCGGGGCTGCAGTCACACTGAGCCGCGGCCATTTCGTACTATTGCGGTAACACGCACACGAGCACCTGGTAAATATAGATGAGAGATGCTCTTCAATGAGGCAGTAGCTCAAAGTCGGCGCGTTGTTCGTTGTCAGTGCGGGGCTGCAGTCACACTGAGCCGCGGCCATTTCGTACCATTGCGGTAACACGCACACGAGCACCTCGTAAATATAGATGAGAGATGCTCTTCAATGAGGCAGTAGCTCAAAGTCGGCGCGTTGTTCGTTGTCAGTGCGGGGCTGCAGTCACACTGAGCCGTGGCCATTTCGTACCATTGCGGTAACACGCACACGAGCACCTCGTAAATATAGATGAGAGATGCTCTTCAATGAGGCAGTAGCTCAAAGTCGGCGCGTTGTTCGTTGTCAGTGCGGGGCTGCAGTCACACTGAGCCGCGGCCATTTCGTACTATTGCGGTAACACGCACACGGCAGCTATGTAAATCTAAAATGTTACTATGTCAACATATATTTGATTATCTGTTTTCTTTGATGTGATGTTTTTGTACTGCGTGGACAAATAAACTAATTTATCTGTCTGTCTATCTTTTGAATCAATGGGGGAACGTAACCTAGCTGTCTACGCACTTTCGCCATTTCGTGGATACTTTACTGATCTCATTCATGGAATAGTTGTGAAAGCGAGGATCAATTAAATGTTTGAAAGGCGGTTTGCAGTACCGGAGCCGCGCTGGGTTGACCGATGGGTCAAATCTCCAGAACGAAATCGTTGGAATCAGAACCTGCGGTGCTTTCTTTCAATAGCTGCCTATACACATCATTATTCCTTAGAGCACTTCCTGCGGCGCCGGTGTCGCGGTGGAGCTCGAATTTCTGAATAACGGGATATTCCGTTTCCTATTTTATCAACAGAAGGAAGAAAACAAAGGAGTAAAGTCGAAACATAATCACACGAACAGTACAGTAGCCACACATTAAATACGTTTCAATTTGGAATTTGTAACCAGCCGCCAAGTCATTGAAGGTGAAGGCGAGCGCGGTGCCACTGCATGCCCTTGCAGGCTGAGGACTCCACGCGAGCCTCGAACTGTAACGGAGCAGTGGCATGCAGGCCAAGAGACTGCGCGTGCGCGCTGCGACTGTGCAATAAAATCCGCAACACGCTGCTGTTCTGCATCCGGCGCTCGGAGTTCAAGGCGCTCCTCCGCGTTCCCATTACAAATAAATGTATCGTGTAATCGGGCCGCGGACTATTTCTGGTGGCAGGCGGCGGGCAGTCGTCGCGTTCGCAGGTCGGGCGAGATCGAGGATATTGATTCCCGCCACCGGCTGGTACGTACCCGACGGCGAGCTGGCCGCGCGGTACGCGCCCTCACAACAAGAACACGCCAACACAGACCCGGCGCGCGCACCGCGGAGACGGTCTCGTACAGCGCTCGGCGCGCGAGCTGCCCGTTTCGGTTTCCACGCGTCCGGTGCTTTGGTATTATATTAAGGGATATCCGGAAACAAGGACTTTCTCTTGGAAATAAAAATTGCACTAAAATATTCCAACAACCGTTACATCCCCTATTCTCACTTTGTACGTGCAAGGAGGGGACAACACTACTGAGCGTAGCCGTGATGCAGCACTAGGAGCAACACCATGAGAGGAAATACTGACAGGAGTTCCTCTTTTAACCAGATGTTTTATGAGCAAGCGTACTCGCCGACCGCGCGCTCACCTCAACTGCTCGTCAATACGAGCTCGACTCCGCCGCCCCATGCGGCTGCTCCGGCGCCCGGCTTCACCTTGGAGCCAACCTTGGAGATCCAACTTTAATGTGTATGAATAAAATGGAAAAATCATTAAAATCAAGGATACGAATCCGAAAACGTTGCAGGTCGCGCTGAGATATCCGAGCTCGACGAACAAACACACCGAGCGACGCCGATATCTTGGGTGACGGGGCCGTGGGTGTAGTGGGAGTGGGGGTGGGAGTGGGAGTGGGACTATGAACACAATTGTGCGCAGTGAAATAATGATATCTGTATGCGTCTGATATAATGCGGGCGTTCTCCCTGCCCATCATCAGAACGATCCATACAAAATAAAATGCTCCAAAGGCTCGTACTTCCAGCACGAGTAACCGTGTATCGGGGCGGGTGTTATCTCACTCAACTATTTCGCATTCCGCAGCGGGCCGCGTGACCGGTGCACGGTGCACGGTGTCACCACAACCCTGCACTGCTGCGTGCACCGCCGGAAGGGGTCATCAGAATTATAATATAACCGATCACCGAAGGTCGAGTTAAGTTCTTCGGGTGAGGCCTGCATCTAGCGGTGACCTGGCGACGACAACAGCCAATCGCCATCGGCTCCCCTGAGTTTGGTGTCACATTCAGTATTTGATGAGTAGAGATAAACGTCATCCGTACGAGGATCTGTGAGTGCGTCCACTCGGCGGGACACGCTGGCGACACGCTGCACACCGTAGTAAACGTGGCACGCGACACCACATCAGGTTACCCGGGTGCACCCGCCACTAAGCACTGCTAAGCACTGCTAAGCACTCGGTGTACCAGCATCCAACTAATAATTTAAAAACGCTCAGTTATGCGTGCACAAAGCGCTCTCTGCGGGCTCTGTTGATCTGTTGTCATTAAGAGTCGACTTTATCAGCAACGCGTCAGGAAACGGTCGCGAGGCCGCGAGGCCGCGCCGCCGCGGGCGCGGCCCGCTCCATAATTAGCAGCACAGTTTCCCTGTTCATTAATAACGACATATAGCTTAACTCGTTCAAGGTTTATCTACTGGCAGGTCCTTCGGCTCCCGCTGGAGGCAGACTAGGTGCAAACCTATCACAGAGGCAATGAGATGCGGCAGGCCCCACCCGATCCTATTGCCGCACTGGAACTAATCAATCGAAAAGAAACCCGTCCCTGGGAGCTCTCGGCTCTCTTCGGTTGGCAGGCCAGTGTTCGCTCAGTGCGTGATCAGAACCGTAATAAACCTTATCAACGATGGGTTCAACTCTTATCTTTAAAGTTGGCTAAAGTTATCAGCCGTAGTCAGCGCCCGCGACGGATGCTGGGCAAAAACTCTAAAAACCATATCTTGGGTACGAGAGGTCACGTCGCGTGATATCGTGCCACGCTGTTTGTAAAAATATAAGCAGGCTGATTTATTACTCCAACGTGGTGGAGCTTCTTGTGCTCCTGTGGGAGACGGGTCGGTGTTACCGCTTCGGCACCCTTTTCGTGGCACCCCTTAAAAGACGACTATGAGGAATCAACCCCAACAAAAGGTACATATCTCTTCTATCGCCAACCAGGCAACAAGCTCGGGTCGCTGGTCACCCGGAGCGTCATTACGTCGGTGCTCGTTATAAACTGATTAAAAAGTATTTAAAATATCTTAATGTCCTGACGTACCTGCCGTCGTGAAGGTGATGCGATTACTGTTGTTTATAAACGATGGGTGGCCGCCGCGGGGGTCGCCAGCCTGATGGTGACGCCCCACAGCCAGCGGGAGCACCGGGTGGCGCGGCGGGCGGCGGGCGGCGGGCGGCGCACGGGCTGCTGCTGCGGAAAGATCTAACGCTGCGCACACGCTCACCACGGGAGCTACGGTCATTATGCGGAGACAAAATTCTTATTCGTCATAATCTCCGTATCTCTTGGAGCCCCACCACCGTCCACCAACCGAAGTGACCTCACAACCTTCCCCCACCCCCACCCAATGTAACCTCCTAGTGTGTCACTGATCAAATGAAATCTCGGAGCCGGAGACACGCCTCCATCCAGCTACGTCGCAAACGCACGCTTAGTATTCAGTTGCACGCACGCACGCACGCGCGCGCACGCACGCAAATTCGCTACCTGTTTCATCAAAATGAAAACACGACTTTTCCATTACACCTGGCACGCGGACCAGTACAGCAAATGAACGATCTCGACCTCCACGTGCGCGTCTCCTCTAACATGTCGTCTAACCTGGACAGTCTGAAGCAACAAAGTCCTGCAAGCACGAAACTTCGGAATATCAACGCTTATGACGTTTTAACATTCGTACGGCACACGGACACGCGACCGCGGCAACACGGCGGTGACACGGCGTCAACCTGGAAATCGAAAGAGAAGCCGGCTCGCCGCCAGCTGCCGCCTCGTCCGAGGTAACCACTGTCATTGGACTGACGAAACACGGAACAGGTTTAATTTAAACCAAATCGTCAAAAGATAAAGTGGAGCAGCTTATCGCCGACACGCCGGCAGATAAGCGGCGGTCAGCAGCGCGGCCGGCGGCGCGAGCGGCGGCGCGGAGCTGTGCGTGCGCATGCGCGGAGCCGCGCCGCCGCCGGCGCAGTGCTCCGCTGGTAAATATTTAGATAAATGAAACGAATAGCGGTACGTTACCCTCACGTGAGGAATGTTGCTTACGGCGCAGGACATGAACTCGGCGGCAGTTCACTGCACGTGGAATTCTTTTTCGATAATAAATAGTTGCCAAAAATACGCGCGATAAAGCGGCCCGCACCGCGCGCACCCCGCGCCCGCCGCGTGCACCCGCGCCGCGCGCACCGGCAGCACTGCCCGTGTGGCGCCGTGCCGCGCCGCGCCGCGCGCCTCGCGGGCGCAGTGCATACGCACAAACATTAACCTCGCTCAACTGTTGCTGCGCTCACTGTTAAGTCGCCCGGCGGGCCCGTGAACTTGGCACAAATAATGAAATGGTCTTCGAAAAAATTTTATCCGTCGCCATGGAGACGGAATGTTCACTTTTCCCGTGCGTCAAGCTAGGACCCCTGTCGTCCGCGCCGCGCCGCGATCCCCCGTTTTATCATTTCAGCCTTCATAGCGGCTGATAATACGGTTAACGAGCGTGCGCGTCCTCGGCGGGACTGCGACCCCGCGACAACACGCGCCCACACCCGCCGGCACCACCCGATACACTTGAGACTGCATTATTACAACCGGCAGCTGTACACTTCACGGCGAGGTTTTGTGTTCTGTAATTAAAGCACGCGGGCGCGCTCGTTCCGCACACCGGAGCACGCCGCAGCACGCTGTAGCACGCTGTAGCACGACGCAGCACGACGCTGAAGCAAGAGTGAATCTTGTGCTCGAAATCGTACACAAACATAACAAGTTCAATAAATTTTTTCGAAAGAACATAAAAATAACTAGTGCAATGTACAAAATGCGGGCACCACTCTACCGGCTGGGCTACGTCCCGGCCCGCCCACGCGTGGGCCCACGGGGAGCCGCACGTGCACGACGCGGCGCCGGCACCTCAACGCGATCCGATAACCCGCGGCGGTGGCGCGCCGATAACGCACACGCGCGCTCGCACGGTGTGTGTGCGCGTGTGTGCGTGCGCGTGCGTGTGTTCGCGTGTGTGTAAGCGTGTGCGCGTGCGTGTGTTCCCGTGTGTGTAAGCGTGTGCGCGTGCGTGTGCGCGTGCGTGTGCGCGTGCGTGTGCGCGTGCGTGTGTTCGCGTGTGTGCGTGCGCGTGCGTGTGTGCGTGCGCTTGTGTGTGTAAGTGTGTGTGTGTGGGCGTGTGTGTGTGCGTGTATGCCGCGTGCTTCTGCACGAGCAGGACGACGTGCCTAGTTTTTTTTTGCGAGACACGCACGCACGCGCACACACCGCGCCTCCTTCTATTTAGAAATGATTGGCTGAGGTGATGCGGGCGCGGTCGCGGGCGCGGGCACGGGCGCGGGCGCAGGCGCGGGCGCGGCTGCGGTTCCCTATCGTGTGTTGCGCTGCGGTTGCAACCCGAGCTGAGCCGACCGGAGCACCCGGGCCGTCGCTCCCCGACCGGCGCTCCCCGACCGGCGCTCCCCGACCGGCGCACCCCGACCGGCGCACCCCGACCGGCGCACCCCGACCGGCGCTCCCCGACCGGCGCACCCCGACCGGCGCACCCCGACCGGCGCACCCCGACCGGCGCACCCCGACCGGCGCTCCCCGACCGGCGCTCCCCGACCGGCGCTCCCCGACCGGCGCACCCCGACCGGCGCACCCCGACCGGCGCACCCCGACCGGCGCACCCCGACCGGCGCACAGGGTTCCTAACTTATTCAATGAAACGAAGAGACGAGCGAGACGTTGAGCTGATGGTAAGTGATACCTTGCCCCATGTAAAAATAAATAAATAAAATATTTTTTTCATTTACATGTGGCCACAACCCAAAGTAATTACAAACGTAATTCTTTAGTGACGTGCACCGTGCGCCGGCGCCTGCCCATCGCAACGAGCCTCTAGTTAGGATACTATACACTGCACCGAATTCGCTCCTCGCCTGTTGCCTCGTCCGGTGCCTGGCGCCTCGAACGCAAGATGTTGAGTCGCGGTGGTGCGGTGGCGCGGTGGTGCGGTGGCGCGGTGGTGCGGTGGCGCGGTGGCGCGGTGGTGCGGTGGCGCGGTGGTGCGGTGGCGCGGTGGTGCGGTGGCGCGGTGGTGCGGTGGCGCGGTGGCGCGGTGGTGCGGTGGCGCGGTGGTGCGGTGGCGCGGTGGTGCGGTGGTGCGGTGGCGCGGTGGTGCGGTGGCGCGGTGGTGCGGTGGCGCGGTGGTGCGGTGGTGCGGTGGTACCTACCTAGACGGTCTCCGGCGGCAGAGAGCTGTCAGCGGTGTGCGTTCCGGAGATATTGTGCTGTTCGGAGCGGGTTTAGTTTGCAGTAAAGTAGTAACGCCGATGTGATCATCACGGGGCGAGCTGCTCGCTGCCCAGCGCCTGCACCTGCGCGCACGCGCGCACCTGCCGCTATTCGCGTGCAGCGCGTGCACTCGACGGAGCGTCTCGCAATCCGTAGACATTAACATAACATGTTGCAGTTATCCACCGCCCGTCCATCCGCCGCGCCCCCAACGCCCCCAGCGGCCCCAGCGCCCCCAGCGCCGCGGTAACGTCACGGTGGACACGCGCTCGGTGCATGTTCGCTTCGGTTCCCCCGAAGCCGTCGGCCCGCTGACCCACTTGGCGTGCTCTCTCAAGGTTCACCAGTTGGCCGCAGCGTCACCCGGTCACCCGGATTGGAACAATAGCAGGGCGCGTAGATAAGGTAGCGCGCGCGCGGACCCTGGCCCGTGCTCGACGGAAAAGGAACAATGCCAACGTCGTAGTCCCGCCGCGCGTCCCGCCGCGTGTCCCGCCGCGTGTCCCGCCGCGTGTCCCGCCGCGTGTCCCGCCGCGTGTCCCGGACCTGTGCCAACTGCGCTAGGCGGTAGTCCAGCACAGGAGTTGGGAATAAATTTATTTCAGATGTTTAAACTCAGTAAGGAGTACGAAATTTTCATATACGTAATAATAGGTTGGAGAAAAAGAAATCCATTATTTTTATATGAACTTCAGGACTTTATTTAACATGCTTCGGATTGTCCGATTTGGGTCAAATATGCACCGTTTTGTTCTATGATTTGTTGCCATTTTAAAGGTAACTTCACAATGCCTCTCTCGTAGAAGTCCTGGTCTCTATTTGCAAAAAACTCTAGTAGCCGATTTTCACAATCTTTCCTAGATGCCTATTTTTTATCAGTAAAGAAATTTTGTAATGCAAGAAAAAGATGGTAATCGCTTGGTGCCAAGTCCGGACTGTATGGCGGATGCATTAAAACTTCGCAACCAAGCTCCCGAAGTTTCTGGCCAGTCACTGTAGACGTGTGTGGCCTAGCGTTGTCTTGGTGGAACACGAAACCTCTCCTGTTGGCCAATTCTGGCCGTTTCTGGTCAATTGCTATCTTCAAACGGTCCAGTTGTTGACAGTAGAGATCAGAATTTAGTGCTTGGCCATATGGAAACAACTCATAATAAATAATCCCCTTCCAGTCCCACCAAATGCATAGCAGAACCTTCCTGGCCGTTAGTCCTGGTTTGGCCACCGTTTGAGGTGCTTCACCGCTCTTTGACCATGATCGTTTTCGCTCAGGGTTATCGTATGTGATCCTTTTCTCATCTCCAGTCACCATCCGTTTAAGAAATGGGTCTATCTCATTCCGTTTGGCCAAAGCTTCGCAGATGGAAATTCGATCCATCATGTTTTTTTCTGTTAATTGGTGTGGCACCCAAACATCGAGCTTCTTTTTGAATCCAGCTTTGTGTAAATGGTTTAAAACTGTTTTGTGGTCCATTTTTAACTCCTGGGCGATGTTACGACTGCTAACATGCCGGTCAACTTCGATCATTTCTCCGATTTAACGACATTTTCGGCGACCGGCCTACCTGTGCGAGGTGCATCTTTAACATCAAAAACTCCTGAACGGAATCTACGAAACCAAAATTGCACATAATTGGCTGTTACAGTATCGGGTCCATAAACACCATTCACAATTTTAGCCGCCTGGCTTGCATTTTCGCCTTCGTCAAAGAAAAACTGTAAAATGTACCGAAGTTTCTCTTTGTTCACTTCCATTTTTAACACCCTGTAACTCACAATTGAATGCACCAAACAAAAAACAGCAAAAGAATTTTTTTACTGCGAAATGTCACCTTTCCAACGAGCATAAATCTGAAACTGTTTGATCGATACTTTACGAGAAATTTATCACTACAGCCATCTACCGAAAAAATAATGGATTTCTTTTTCCCCAACCTAATATATATATCGATTTTGTCGTTTGTTAAAAATTGGTGTCCAGCTGGACCCCTTCCGCGCGAAGAGCAGGCAGGCTCACACACACACACACACACCCCAGTCGTTAGTGTGCAGACCCAGTCAACACCCTGCCCATCATTGTTGAACAGGCATTAGACTGACAATGACAACTTTATCTTATCTTTACAGACTTTGAAGAAGCCTTCGATGGGCTGGATGCGCGCGGCACGCGCTCGCGCCTCGTCGCCGTCGGGCTCCCAGCAGAAGCAAGCAACCTGTCGCAGGCCGCACGCAGCCAATACTCACCTCCTCTCTGACCTCCTCGGCCTCCTGCCCGACGATATTAAGTTACATTCAGGCGTTCCGCAAGGTTCTATACTATCGCCTCTCCGGTTCCTCGCTGTTCTCGACGTGACAACGCACCGCGCGCACCGCGCCGAGCTGCGCGGGGTACAGTGCGTCGCGTCCCAGCGATACCGCCGCGGCGCCGCGTGCCGCTGCTGCTGGCACGGGTGTCACTTTCACGGTGAAGTTGACTCTGTGTCATACATTCGATGTTAAAGTTAAAAACCTTATACTTGGTTAATTTAATGCTATGGTCGAGACCAGGGCAACCGTCCCGACGATCTGGTGCTCACGTCACTTCCTCAGCATGCGAGCCTGGAGCGGTGCACGGGCACCGCGCCCGCACCGCGCCCGCACCGCGCCCGCACCGCGCCCGCACCGCGCCCGCACCGCGCCCGCACCGCGCCCGCACCGCGCCCGCACCGCGCCCGCACCGCGCCCGCACCGCGCCCGCACCGCGCCCGCACCGCGCCCGCACCGCGCCCGCACCGCGCCCGCACCGCGCCCGCACCGCGCCCGCACCGCTCCCGCACCGCGCCCGCACCGCGCCCGCACCGCGCCCGCACCGCGCCCGCACCGCGCCCTCACTGCACTCGCACCGCGCCCGCGCCGCGCCCGCACCGAGCCCGCACCACGCCCGCACCGCGCCTGCACTGCACTCGCACTTTACCAACTGCACGTAACGTGTCCGTGTCCATGTCCGCGCACTGCGGCTGTTTACAAATAAAAGCGGGCGGCGGGCGCGGTGCGGCGGGACGCGACGGGCGGGTTCAACGGCCGGGAAGCCGCCCGTCGCCATGACGACTGCACGCGCCACAGACGGGGGCGGGCGGGGTATGGCGCGCGTCGTCGCAGCACCGTCTCCATTTTAGTATTCCCCTGTAAAAACATAGAATATATTAATCAGATAAACAGCACGACAACAACAACTATATATATATATATACATATACATATACACACACACAGCGTAGTGCAGTTTACGCAGAATTTTGTATGAATAGAATATTATTTAAACGGTACTGAGACACGCAACGGCCGCAGGAAGCCGACGGGACGGCTGCGGTGCGCACACTACGGTGTTGCGGCGCGGCACGTGTGCACGTGTGCACGCACGTGCGCGTGTGCGTAGGGAGGGGGAGTCTGGCAAAGTTGGATAAACAGTGTTGTGCCTCGTACTCCGCGAGCAGTCCAGCTCCACGTTCAAATCGATGAGAAAGCTATCGATTAGTGACGTCACGCTTTTGCCGGCGAATGAAATATTAATCGACTTCCATGTAAAAGTGACGCGGTGCGGCACCGCGGCGGTAACCCTGAATGTTAGTGTACCTCAAAGATGCCGCTGCAGGAATGCTAAATGAACTCCACCGCGCCGGCGGACGGCGGCAGGTGTGGAGCTGACCTTACACCGGTTAACGATACTGAAACCTTATTATTTTCAGTTTCTATTTAAGATCGGCACATGCCAAGTGCTTTGGTGGCTGCCGCGGCCACGTGGTGTTGTGTTGTTGTTGTTTTATTGTCTTGTTCGGAAGTGTCACTTGAAGCACGTCATTTACCGCGCGCCGCGTTGGATTTGTATTAGTTAATAATAATTGTAAATAGTGTTTAATAACAAACATTCACCACTGGTGGCGACGCACACTGCGTTAATGGCAAACAACTTTCCACCACAACCACTAAGGTTTTGTTTGAGCGCGCGGCGCGGCGCGGGACGGGCGCGAACAAAAAATGAATGGCTTTGACGAAGTTGCTCAGAGGACGTGTCGCCATGACTCCGACTTCCGATCCAAATTATTCCTGTGTTAGAACTAAACAGGGAGGAATGGCGTGAATAATTGCTATGTTCGTTTAGAATTCAGCTCTTGGCTCGCCCAGTGTACACTACGCAGCGGCGAATCAAATACACTGAATAAATTTTTTTTTCTGTATTTTTAATTGATTGTCTCCCGAATTTGTTTCCGCGCAGTATCTTCGCTGGTTGCTTCATGAGAAAAAATTTCCCTCCACTCCTCCAATCAGCCGGAAGACGTCCACTGCTGGACAAAGGCCTCCCCCAAAGATTTCCACTCAGACCGGTCCTGGGCCACCCGCATCCAATGGTTGCCAGCGACCTTGAACAGGTCGTCGGTCCACCTTGTGGGGGCCTGCCCACGCTACGTCTTCCGGTACGTGGCCGCCACTCGAGAATCTTTCTGCCCCAACGGTCGTCGGTTCTGCGAGCTACGTGCCCTGCCCATTGCCACTTTGCGACGGCGACCCTTCGAGCTATGTCGGTGACCTTGGTTCTCCTGCGGATCTCCTCATTTCTGATTCGATCTCGCAGGGAAACTCCGAGCATAGCTCGCTCCATCGCCCTCTCAGCAATCTTAAGCTTGCGGACAAGGCCCACAGTAAGCGGCCACGTCTCTGCTCCGTATGTCATCACTGGCAACACACACTGATCAAAGACTTTTGTCTTGAGACCCTGCGGTATATTGGACGAGAAGATATGTCTTAGCTTCCCGAATGCTGCCCATCCGAGTTGGATTCGACGAGAGATCTCTTTCTTGAAGTTGGACCTACCTAGTTGGATTGTATGTCCGAGGTAGACATATCTGTCAACAACTTCAAGTGTAGAGCTTCCAACTGTTACTGGAGTGGGTACAATATGGACATTTGCCATAATTTTGGTCTTGTCCATATTCATTTTAAGAGCTACTCATTGTGAAACTCTACAAAGATCATCGAGCATTGTGTTGAGGTCCTCCATGGTCTCAGCCAAAACCACGATATCGTCGGCAAATCTAAGGTGCGTGATGTACTCGCCGTTGATATTGATGCCATATCCTCTCCAATCCAGAAGCTTGAAGACATCTTCCAATGCAGCGGTGAACAGTTTCGGAGATATGATGTCTCCCTGTCTTACTCCACGCTGCAATCGGATCGGTTTCGAGCTCTGGTCTTCGAGGCGGACTGACATGGTGGCGTTCTCGTACAAGCACCTTAGAACATCGACGTACCGGTGGTCTATTTGGCACCGTTGGAGGGCCTGCAACACGGCCCATATCTCAATCGAATCGAAGGCTTTCTCATAGTCCACAAACGCTAAGCATAGGGGCTGGTTATACTCATGGGACTTCTGTATAACCTGCCGCAGCGTATGAATGTGGTCTATGGTGCTGTAGCCTTTACGGAATCCAGCTTGTTCGGGAGGCTGGAAGTCGTCGAGCCTGATTGTGAGACGATTCGTGATGACTCTGGAAAACAACTTGTAGACATGACTCAAAAGTGAGATGGGTCTATAATTCTTCAACTGGGTTTTATCTCCCTTCTTGAAGAAAAGCACCACCACACCTCCGTGCCATGCCCGAGGCGATCGGCCTTCTAGTATGACGGAATTGAACAACTTCTGCAGGACTTCGAGGATCAGCTTTCCACCAGCTCTCAGAAGTTCAGCTGTTATTTCGTCATCACCAGGTGCCCTGTTGCCTTTAAGCTGATTCAGAGCCACACTAATCTCGTGTAGGCTGACAACCGGGATATCTTCAGAGTAGTGTCGGGCTAGACTAGCTCTTGGATCTGATGCTAGTCCACCAGGAGAACATGTAGTCGTGTACAGCTGTCCATAGAACCGCTCAATCTCCTCCAGAACCTCGGCCCTTGACGATACGATCCTACCGTCCTCTGTCTTCAGCCACGTCAACCGGCTTTGCCCGATAGACAGATCTCGTGCGAATACTTTAGAGCCTTTGTTCCGCTCTATTGCCTCTTTAACACTGTCGGTATTAAATCGGCGTATGTCGCGAGTCAGAGACTTAGAGACCTGCCTATTCAGCTGCCGATATTTGGTGGCATCTTCAGGAGACTTCAGGACCAGTTCTCGTCTTTCGGTCATGAGGTTTAATGTGTGGTCAGAGATCGGCTTCTTCTTTCTGGTACGGGGGATTTTAAAAATCTTAAGTCCTGCCGTACGGACAGCATCTACGAACCTGGTGTTGTAATCGTCCACATCAATGCACTCGCCTAAGGATGCAAAGCGATTTCGTAGTTCAAGCTGAAAGCTCTCGGGGTTTTGGAGTTGGATGGGCGCTGGCCGGAGCGTGGACTTCACCAGTCGAAATCGTTCGAGCTTTATGTTGATATTCAAGATGCCTCTCACGATTCGGTGATCGCTGCCCATTTTCAGAGCATTGATCACTGAGACATCCTTGAATATCTGCCTCTTCGTCGACATGATGAAGTCTATCTCATTTTTAGTGGCTCCATCAGGACTAATCCACGTCCTCTTACGGCTGGCCCGCTTCTTGAAGAAAGAGTTCATTATATAGAGGCCTTCCTTCTCCATGAAGTCGGCAAGCATTTGGCCTCGTGGATTTCTCTGTCCATATCCAAATTGCCTCACTTTCAGTTCTCCACTACTTCGCTGCCCTAGTTTTGCATTAAAGTCTCCCATGACAACGGTGTACTGAGTTTTGGAACTGTGTATGGCTTTAGAAATATCCTCATACACAGTTACCACCTCGTCATCAGAGTGTGCCGTAGTCGGTGCGTATACCTGTATGACCTTCGGCGAGTAACGCTTGGTAACTCTGAGTATCAGGTACGCTACCCTTGCTGACACACTAACGATGTCGACAACGCTATTCACAAGAGACTTGCGGACGATAAACCCGACGCCACCCTGGGACTGCTGGTCGCCCTCTCGGAAATAGAGCAGGTTGCCTGATTTAAGAGTTATCGTGTCCTCCCTCTCTCTTCGGACTTCGGATAACCCTACTATATCCCATCTTAACCTGCTCAATTCCTCCTCCAGCTCAATTATCTTCTCGTCGGTCCGCAGTGTACGCGTGTTGAGTGTTGCCAGGGCCAGATGTCGTTGGGTTTGGTAGCCTGGCCGCTTCCGGAGATTCTTCGCACCCCTTGCCCCGCCGTTACCGTGACCGCTACCGTAGCCAGGAATAGCGGGGCCGCCGGGGACTAGGGGCCGGTTTTTATTTTGGGATCTCATCTTAGGGGGGAATTGCCATAATCGCCACGCTTGGCAGGCGGCTTGGCGATCGCAGTTACGGAGGCCCTATCGTGAAACGCTGCTGCCCGTCCCACGTCCGGGATTTCCCTCCGCTTCCTTGGATGGATATACCGCCATCGTTCGGTTGACTGATTGCATTTGATGAAGTGTAAATGTACTCAATAGTCATATACACTTCAGCAAATGGGCGGTGGGGTCGTCACTTCCCGACGCCGTCACCCTCCACTCCTCATCAAATGATTACTGCATCAAACTTAACTATAAATTACAACAACTTTCTAAAGTATCCAAGTGTATTTGTATTTATCAATTATTAAACACCTTATCAGAGTTAAATATTTATAACTGTTAATAACTCATGTAAAATTTTTAACATTTGACAACAGCGCCATCTGCTGCCCGCGGTCGGCGACGCGACGCGACGCGCGCTGCCACCCGGCAGCTGTCGCGAGCACCGGCGTGACGTTTCCTTGTTTTCATTTAGTTGATTAAACGATGCGCTGGGTGGCGTAGGGTACCCTCGAACAGATCCCCGACTTGTTATGCCGGTGGGGCTTAGTCTCCTTGGTTTCGTCACCCACGGTCAAGCTAAAAGGAACCTACCCGGTCAGTTCAAGGTGTAAAGCCGGTCTGAGATGGCCGCTTCAGGTGAGCTCACAGAATTCTCCTCGGATGTATACCGGAGGGCTGCGGGGACAGGCATGCGCTGCCCTTCGCAGCCGTGGTGGGATCGCGGAGGAAGAAGTGTCGGTATTATTAGAGGTACGGAAAATTCGCAAGAAAAAATCACCGATTTCGCATAAATTTCGCATTTATACTTTCGAAATTATAAAATTTGGGTAAATTAGGTATTTATTAAACAAAAATACTTGCTTATAATTGTGTAATTTTATTAAGACTATGTTCTCCAATTAAAATTTTCAAAAGGTCGAAACAAGCAGACATATATCGTGCGGAATCTGATACCAGGCCTTTTACCTGGGAATAATTAATCTCATAGTCTTTCAAAGTATCGATAATTGATTGAGAGCATGTTGATGCATTAGCATTAGCACTATCAAGAAAGTTAACACTTGCTAAAAAACATTCCCGAGTTACCTTGTAGTCGATAGTTCTAAAAAGGATAGCAAAAACACACCTTCCTTGCCTATCCGAAGTTTCATCTGCTATCGCCACAATCGGCTTATTTTTTAATTTAAGCTTTACAGAATCTTTCTCAGATTTTCCACACAAGTGCAATAACTTTCTCCTTAAAGTGTCAGCACCTGGAAGTACACCTGAACCCGGTACATGTTTATCAAAATGGGTGATCCGTTCTGTGAAGTGGAATGTTAGTTTTGAGACACATATTTACCGTAACTTCCACAAAAGTTTTGTTTTCATATTTAACTCGTGTTTGTTTCTCGAACATACCAAAAATTGTGGATTGCCGTTTAGTTGCTGAGGCACATGCCATAGAAGATTTCTTTAAGCGTGTTTCAGATTTCATGTGTTTTTTCAATGTATCTTTTTTGTCATCATCCAAACGAATGTTACAATATTGGCACATCACAATACTTGTATCGGACACATACAGACCATCTTTCTTAAATTCTAGTATTCTATCTGTCAAATCTTTCTTAGGGCGTCCCATTTTAATGGCACGAAAAAAAATATTTTGATAAAACACTTGGGTGCCTAAAGCGTTACAAACGAACACTGCTCGCTTGCAACGCCGCCGCCTGCAGCGACCCGCCGCGCACGAGCGGGCTCGCAGGCTTTCGTACGGTCGAGGCGGTTCCTGGCCAAGACGCGTCGACCGTCTCCTCCTCCCAAACGAACTTCACTCGAGTTCCATATATCCATCATACGAACACTAACATACATTTCGCATTTATTCGCATCCATTTCGTAAATACAAAATTTCCGTAGGTATTATGTATTGTCCCTGGGTATTATGTTTCGCCGCCCTCCCTGTACTCCGCGGCCGTATCCCGGTTGGCGGCAGAGCCCAAGACCAGACCGGCCGGTGTCGCGAAGGTGTGCGAAAGCGTTCTCGTGGCGCCGTTGCAAACGATGACCGTGGAACACCGTGGGAATTTTAGTCGCAGTTTTAGTCGGTGCAAGTCAGACATAATCTGTATTTGCCCCCGTGTGGGCAGGCATACGAAAGCATTACCCTCACGTAATAAAAAAAAGGGTGTTGTTTTTGTGCAACCACTAATTTTAATAATATTTTTGTGTACAAATTGCGATAGAAATTGTCCCGAAGGTTAGAGTAGCGCCGCGCGACGAACGAAAGTAAACAGTAACAAAGAGAATTGTTAAGATATCGCTGCAAAAGCATCCGAATGGCCGAAGCTTGTTCAGCCGCGCATGTAGTGAGCCTGCATTGTGCGTGCCGTCGCTGGCGACGGGGCTGCACGTGACGCGGCGGCGGTGCGGCGGTGCGGCGGCTGCGCGGCTGCGCGGCGGTGCGGCGGCTGTGCGGCGGGCGCTGGCGGCGCGCTGCGTCCGCGGGCTCGTAAACCTAGCGTGGCTCGCGTTTATGTTCATGGAGCTGTAAAGCCGCGCGCAATCAACTTTACGAGTATAGCGCTCCGCGCCGCCGCCGCACCGCCGCACCGCCGCCGCGCCGGCCCACACTCGTCACGAGAAAATCCAGCACTTCCTGTGTCCGCGTTGTGTGCGTCTGGCTGGTTATCTTCAACTCCTGTCATGTTGCTTTCAACCATTTTCGAAATTTTAAAACACATCCCCATGTCGAAGTTCAATGGCGCATGTAAAGCTGACGACGCGAGGCTATGGAGCGTGGGAGTGGGCGCGTGGGAGTAGGTGCGCGCTGCGGCGTCCACCTGCTTGGGATTCCGATTGACGGTGCTCACTGGCTTCGAGAAAGCTGCAACGTTTTACTTTCATCCATTCGCAAGATGGCGCCATCAGTAAAGCATTTCCCAGGGCACAGCGCGCTGCACGCGCCGCCCGGGGCAATGCTTCTATTACCTTATCTCATAAATGGTCCAGGACAGAGGTTCCCGCGCGGCGGCTCCGCGCTGCACGCGCCGCCCGGGGCAATGCTTCTATTACCTTATCTCATAAATGGTCCAGGACAGAGGTTCCCGCGCGGCGGCTCCGCGCTGCACGCGCCGCCCGGGGCAATGCTTCTATTACCTTATCTCATAAATGGTCCAGGACAGAGGTTCCCGCGCCCCCGCTACCACAAAACGTATCGTATCGCAAGTGCGTTGACTCGACCCACAGTTGGGCACGCCGACCTCCACAGTTTCATGAGTAATTAATGCTTACTGATGCAAGCCACAGGAAAAACTAGTATTTTTCCTCCCTGACCGGCGTGCTCCCTCGGGGACTGCTTGCGGTGTCTATTCCAGTACCGGACTCAGCGCGCCGGACGCGTGCCGCGCCGGAGCCGCGCCGGAGCCGCGCCGGAGCCGCGCCGCCGCCGCTAAATTAAACCTGTTATTTCCCCCGAGGGTCACCTCGTGCTTCAGGACACCGTACTCCGCATTCGAGGAATAATTCTATTTGTATTGATTTCGTTGTCGCTGGAATGCATATTGTTTTATTTGTATTCAATCAAACTGTCACCAATTGATAAATGCCCACTGCTGGACCTACGTCCAGCCTACACCTGCCTCAAACATCTCCACATCGATAGATCCCGCGTCTCCCACATTCATGCGGCTTCCCGCGACGGTACAGTCAACATGGCTTCCGGTACCCGTGGGCGCTAGGGGCCGTCGTTTGTAGGAGATAATATGGAGGGAGGGGTGGATTTGTGCCATTTCCTCCCACGCTGGCCCAATGCGGGCTGGTGGTGGGAATTCGTTTGTATTACTGATAATAAAATTCAAAAGTTGTTGGCGTTAAGTGAATATGAAGCTGCTCCTTCGCTCGTGCTGCTTTCGCGAGGAGACCAGGCACTCAGTTGTCCAGAACAGAAGGAACAGAACAGCTAAGGAGTACTTTAAGTAGAAACCTGTTCGTTCTTCTTCTGATCTTAAGTTAGCCGTATATATATATATATATATACATATATATATATATATATATATATAAATATATATATATATATATATATAAATAAATATATATATAAATATATATATATATATATATATATATATATACAACATTGGGCTCGTCGCACTTTGTAAATAATTTTGATTTGATTTGATTTGTTTTATGTTATATCCGGGTGCTGCTGTGCTGCGCCCGCAGCACCAGCCGGTGGGGCTGGCCACGCATGCTGTGGGCCGGCCGGCTGCCGGCTCGTGCAAACGCAATCCGCCCCTCCTGCGCCCACTCGCAGTACATTGCAAACATTCTTATGCTGATAACGAAAACTGCAGCTTTCAACATCTTTTATCGACTGGATGCAGTTTACAGATCATCCTCGAGATCTTCGCCCGTGTGTTTCGCGACTACCCTCGGCGTCTCCAGCTAATGAACCCATCCGTTGTGTGGTGGATGTCCAGACCGCCGCGCCGATGAGTGACCAGCGCCAGCGAATGAACGGATGCATAATCCGCGTCCTGTGTTGCCCCGCGCCGCACCCCCGGCTCTATTAATAACACGTGAACACGCGACTCCGCGTGACGCACCGACTCCTCTGCCATTTGGATCGACCGCGGACGCTCGCGTTTGCAGTTCACGTCGCCACTCATCCCGCTCGGTATGTCGGTCAAGTTGTTTATTCATTAACACGAGTGCACGTCGCCGCTGCACTTCCGGTTCGGTCACACTTTGCATTTGTTCAAAAACAACCGGCGGACGTGTGCGCGGAACTCAAGCGGGCGATGACGCGGATAAAGAAACGTTACATCTGTCCTATGCTCCTCCTCCTCCTGCTCCTGCTCCTGCCCCTGCTCCTGCTCCTCCTCACGCGCGCGCCTCTCCCCCTGCTGCACAACCGACAACAAGCGGAGGTCCGGCGGAGGTCCGGGCGCATGTCCGGGCGGATTTCTACTATAACAGTTCACCGCAGTAGTTACAAACTTGACTTGTTTTTAAAAGCAAAAAAATGTTAGGAATTCACTGCACAAGTTTTAAGCCACGCACACGCCCCTCGCAGGCTGAGCCGGCCGCTGCGGTGTTACCCTTGGCCTTGGAGGAGTTCTGGACACGGACACTTAAGGTTCTTTTACTACCGTCACATGTAAACTCTAAACTAAATGCTCTGAGCAAGGCGAAAAGTAAATGATGTGCAGTACGTGCGCCAGTGGTTAGTAACATTTGCACTTGCCGGTTCGCGCCGCGCCGCGCACGCGCACGCGCACGCGCACGCGCACGCGCACGCGCCGTCCGAGTACGATATAGATCTTCTCATTCATTCACATTCATGTCGCAGCGACGCACCGCAACACGGATTACCTGATCGCCCAGTGCAAACGTGTTCGCATCGAGTGCTTCGCGTGCGGAGCGCACTCTCACACGGACAAGGTAAGTTCTCTACGGTTATGGTTACGGTTACGGTTACGGTTACGGTTACGTTTGTAGAAACACGGAACTCGTAGTGGCTCGGACATAAGCGTCTTGTGCCATGTTACTTTTTGTTTAGAAATTTTGTTGAAGCACGTTTTCCAAACGTCAATAATAGTTTTTCCAATTTGTTCCAGATAGTCAGCGTGATGAGAAGGTACCCTTAATTGTACACCTTCCCTTAAGGCTTATCTTGCATTGTATCGGCCACCTCGTTACCTTCTGCTCTTACATGTGAAGGAAGCCATTGTATATAACTTGAACACCGTTCCGTATTCAATTCCAAACACATTTATGATACTAATGGTGAACGCTTCACGTGTACCAAAGCAACCCTTATTGCATGTTAACAGGTGATGTAATGACGATACAGATTCGGTCAGTGTATGATAACTGCTCGAGCACGTCCGCAGGAGCCAGCGCAACAAACAGCTCCCAGTGCTGCAAGTAGCTCTGAGCCCGTAATAGGAACCGGCTCGTTATCTACGAGCACGTACATGACTGCAGAGGTTGAGACCATAACAAACTGTGTTTAAGTCGGTGCAAATACTGGAGAGGGTGGGTACGCGTGTGCGGGTGCTCAGCTGCAACCCTTAGAGGATCACTTGAGTAATCGGACGCAAGGAGTTCGAATTGGTGACATGATCAGCGACGAATATCCAACAGCACAAAGGGATACAGCAACTCGGCGTCGCGAGCCCTACGTTATTTCCATGTTACATAAACGACTTTGTCATTTAGATCTCAAAAACATATATACTTTACCCAAGATGGGGACCCAAGAAGGGGACCCAAGAGTCGCATGGCGCCGGGCGACCTCGTGTGCATCCGCTCGCCCACATCAAAAATAAATGTTAATACACTCTATCCCTTAACTGTTAAATGTTGTGGGAGGAAACCAAATAAAGAATATTTAAGTAAATACATATATACACACACATATATATATATATATATATATATAACACCCACGCGTGGGAAAACTCTGTCTCATCTCTTGTTTGCAGTGCTGCGGGCGCGTGTGTATTAGTGAGGACATATGTGAAATTAAATAACCGGTAGGCTGAGTAGCCCGCCGCCCGCCGCACGCCGCCCGCCGCCCGCCGCACGCCGCCCGCCGCACGCCGCACGCCGCCCGCCGCACGCCGCACGCCGCCCGCCGCACGCCGCATGCCGCATGCCGCATGCCGCACGCCGCATGCCGCCCGCCGCACGCCGCACGCCGCCCGCCGCACGCCGCATGCCGCACGCCGCACGCCGCATGCCGCACGCCGCACGCCGCCCGCCGCACGCCGCATGCCGCATGCCGCATGCCGCACGCCGCATGCCGCCCGCCGCACGCCGCACGCCGCCCGCCGCACGCCGCATGCCGCACGCCGCACGCCGCATGCCGCACGCCGCACGCCGCCCGCCGCACGCCGCCAGCTCACTTGTTGGCGTCTCATCGGCTGCGCGACACAGTTTCACTACCCTCGTGTTTCGAGTCCAGTCTTTATCTTACTGCCCACTCCCTTTCTAACCATCAGTTGTCCACTAGCCGTGGCCGTGGCCGTGGCCGTGGCCGTGGCCGTGGCCGTGGCGTGGCGTGGCGCGCGCCTGCCGCCGCACCAAGTGTAATTCCCACGGCCACTTTGAGAACAATCTGTGACTTCCGCGACACCAACAGCGTACGATCGGAAGTGCACCCCTAATGATTTAAGTGGTTCATATCGAGAGCACGTCACCCCGCCTGCCCACCCCGGCGCTGGGGGTGGGCCGGCGCTGCGGGCTCCAGCGCACTCCGCGGCGGGCGAGGACTCCCCGGTATTTTCCCGTATCGCGTGGTATTCCTACCTGTTGCTAGCGCTTTTAATTAAAACGTAGTTTCAAAAGCAGTATCTACCAAAAACTATCATATCAATCAAAGAGTCCCACGCGTGGACCTGCTTACGTATTACCATGAATACTGGTCCACAGCAAACTCTGTTTTTTTTTTTTTCCTCTCGTGGGGAAATCCTACATCGGATACTCTTCTGCTACCGGGTCGACTGCTAAAACAGCAAACTCTCGGCTAGCTCGGGTAACTAAGCTGCCAGGCAAAAGTGATAACGGGTAGCATTTCCCACTCGGAAAGCGTCACGCTTGGCGAGCTTCCGGTGGCGGTACTTCATTGCGAGTTTAACGATAATGGACCGACGAGCTGCCCGCCGGGCGGTCGCGCCCGCCTCCGCCTCCGCCTCCGCCCCCGCGGAGTGACCGCACGTGAAACACAGTGTTGCGCGTTAAGTGTACCGAGGCACGTTACACGCGAGCCGTTACCGCGCCGGAGTCCGTCGCTGCCCGCCGCGACTCCGCTGCACCATAGCGTGCGCGGCAACGCCTCCGCTCCAAATAAATAAATGCTCAGATGAAATTCCACGAGGGGCAGACGCGTCCTGAGGAATGATAGCAGCCTCTCCCCACCCTCGGACACCTCTCCCACCCTCCACTCCGCCGCTCTCACAATATCCACGTAGCGGCGCGCTCCCACAGCGCCCTCACAGCGCCCCCACAGCGCCCCCACAGCGCCCCCACAGCGCCCCACAGCGCCCCCACAGCGCCCCATAGCACCCCACCGCAAACTATTTAAACTAATTATGGACACATTAACGTTATCAGCCAAGACCAGAAAACGCAAGCTACGCCGTGCGCTAATTTAAAGGGCTCCCCGCACACCACTGCACGGCACCGACACCACCGACACACTTCCGGCGCGCGTGCTGCCGGGGCCGGGGAGCTGTGCGCTGTGCACTGTGCACTTATTGTGTACACCGCGCCCAGGGCCGGCCCTCGCGACGAGACGAGCGGGAGCTGCACCTGATGCCAAGAGATGCGCCCGCCCGTAACTACGTAGTACGTGGTGGCGCTACTTACAATGTTGAGCACCACATTGCGCTCGCCGCCTGAGACATGACATGTTATCTCGTTACCCCAGTAGTTACATCAGCTACAACGCGCTTCAAACCGGAAAACAAGACTGTTTTTCGACTGCAATATGCGCTCCGATAATGCCCACCCAGACGCTCCCCGGCGACGGAGATCTGCCACCAGTTTTGGTTTGATGAATTTGCAACACAGGCGAAGGTGGTTAAAAAAACCCACCGCTGGCCGCCGCTGGCCGCTGCGGGCTGATGTAGGCCGACGTGGGCGGGGGAAGGTTTAAATTAAAGACAAACATATTTCATGCGTACCCTCCGGTAATAGTCGTAAAGGTGTCGCTGGCCCTGCCCGCGTGCGCGTGCGCGTGCGCGTGTGCGAGCGTGTGTGCACGCCTCAGCTCCGCGCTTTACGTTCCTCTCAGCACATTAAGCGAGGAGCGACATGCGAAAGCTTTTATATTACTTGTTATGGCAGCGCGTCCCGCCGGAGACCGCGGCGTGCGGTGGGCGCGGTGGTCGCGGTGGCGCGGTGGGCGCGGTGGGTGCTGCCCTCTCTGGCTTTTGGCTGAATAATTTGGGACGCGAGCAGTGTTCTCATCGCATTAGCGTTACACACGCCAATAACATTATGTAACAATCAGTGAACAGCGCGCGTCGCGACTAGCAGCGGCGGCAACGAGTGCAGCGAACATGTTGGCCGCGTGCGTCGCGTGCGTGGCGTGCGACGCGTGCGCCGCGTGCGACACGCGCGCAGCCGTGACACCCGCCGGCGCAGCAGTTCGCGTCGATGTTCTCCCACTGCTGCACTTGCAGCTTGCAGCGGCTGGTGCGGGTCGCTGGCTTAGCTTAATTAGTTGTAATAAGTAATTGTTACATTTGGTGCACTCCCACTCCCACGCCCACTCGCCACTTCCCACTGCCAGCGCGTTTCACCAATCACAAACGTCAGTTAATTGTTAATGAATTAGTGTTAAATTAATTTGTTTTCGCGCAATTCACAAATACGAAAGCGGGCGGAAGTGATTTCTTATTGAGGCCGACTGCCAAAACTATTCAGTTCCCCTTGACCCGCTTCCCGGGCGGAGGCGGCAGCGCGCCGCCAGGGGCCGGGCGCGCGTCGCATCCTGCGCCCTGCGCCCTGCGCCCTGCGCCCCGGTCACCCCTGCCGGCAGGAAACACCATCATTTTGCTGAGTTGCAATCACTTCCAGCTGCCTAACATTAGTTTAGTGTTCATTAATTCTCTGTTGGATCACTTTGAAGTTGTGTACAGCTTTCATTTTGAAGCAGTTGTTATACATTTGTAGATATTTGTACAGATCCGAACTGAAACAGTCCTTCGTTTCTTTCAATGCACATCGCATGCAGTGCACTGCAGCTGCAGCGCTGTTCATGCAAACTTAACTTGCATCAACAGCGAGTTTGGCTTAGGTAAGTAAGCTAGGGCGGGTCCCGCGGACCTCTAATGCACTTCGTAACTCGGTTGCGTCCCCACAGGTGGTACCCTTCCAACGGGCTTCGTGGTACCGTGGGGCGCGACCGGTCCTGCGGGCCTGCGGACCTGCGCGCTTGCGGACCTGCGCGCCTGTGCGCCTGTGGACCTGCGCGCCTGCGGACCTGCGCGCCTGCGGACCTGCGCGCCTGCGCGCCTGTGCGCCTGTGGACCTGAGCGCCTGCGGACCTGCGCGCCTGTGCGCCCGTGGACCTGCGCGCCTGCGGACCTGCGCGCCTGCGCGCCTGTGCGCCTGTGGACCTGAGCGCCTGCGGACCTGCGCGCCTGTGCGCCCGTGGACCTGCGCGCCTGCGGACCTGCGCGCCTGCGCGCCTGTGCGCCTGTGGACCTGCGCGCCTGCGGACCTGCGCGCCTGCGCGCCTGTGCGCCTGTGGACCTGCGACGACCTGAGAACGGGTCGTGATCCGGTGGCCGGTGGCCGGCCGCGCCCGCAGCTACCGCAGGGCCGCCAGCGCGCCCCACATCGTGCATCGCGCGCACCGCATCGTGCATCGCGCGCACCGCAACACATCGTCACTTACGTGATAATATCTCTTAGACCTAAAAACCCACTTCATAAAATAATATATATCGGAATCCCGTCAAGTTTAAACTTTTGATTGCTTGACAACTTGCGGTGATTATTTAGCCAAGAGCGCGGCCGCTTCAAGTTGAAAACGAGCGGCGGATTTAATTACTCTCACCCCCAACCACGAGGGTGCGTCGCGGGTTGCGTCGCGGGGTGCGTCGCGGGGTGCGTCGCGGGGTGCGTCGCGCGCGGTGCTATCCAACGCAAATACGAATATTGAATGGCTTCGGTTGGATTGTGGGTCGATGACAATCACCAAGTAGTTGACCTCTCCAAGGTGGCGGACGATCTGAAACTTTAAAAGTTCCATGCGCCGGAAGCGCGCCGCGCGATGCGCATGCGCCAGACAAGCTGAAGCCGTTCTAAAAGCTAAAACACATCGA
Organism: Troides aeacus; assembly: GCA_033220335.2. Classification (NCBI taxonomy): domain Eukaryota; kingdom Metazoa; phylum Arthropoda; class Insecta; order Lepidoptera; family Papilionidae; genus Troides; species Troides aeacus. The sequence goes on along the minus strand of CM067273.1, from coordinate 123,642 downwards.
TTTGGTAACTGGGAAACTCGTGCTGATGATGCATGGAATAAGTGGAGCTGCGTGGCAGGCGAGCCGTGTCGCGTGACTGCAGCGGCGTGCTGTGGTGCTGGTGGTGCTGGTGGTGCTGGCGGTGCTGGTGGTGCTGGTGGTGGTGGGCTGACGGCGAGGGTTCAGCGATACGAAGCGAGTACAAATGTGTAATAGTCAATTTACGTCCCCACTGCTGGGACACAGGCCTACCCTCAATATGAGAGTGATGGGCCATAGTCTGCGCGCGGGCCCAACGCGCATTGGTGCCTTCGCCTTCACACACACAGAGCTTAGAATGAATTCTAATCCATGTGCAGCTCTCCTCGCGATGTTCTCGTTCACCGTCTGTGTCGGTACGCGCCGAGATCCGAGCCCGCGACCTTCGGAATGCAGCACGCGCGCTCTAACCGCTGGGGCCGCGAGCTACTGCTCTGTACTGCGCTGTACTGCGCTATACTGCGCTGTACTGCGCTGTACTGCGCTGTACTGCGCTGTACTGCGCTGTACTGCGCTGTACTGCGCTGTACTGCGCTGTACTGCGCTGTACTGCGCTGTACTGCGCTGTACTGCGCTGTACTGCGCTGTACTGCGCTGTACTGCGCTGTACTGCGCTGTACTGCGCTGTACTGCGCTGTACTGCGCTGTACTGCGCTGTACTGCGCTGTACTGCGCTGTACTGCGCTGTACTGCGCTGTACTGCGCTGTACTGCGCTGTACTGCGCTGTACTGCGCTGTACTGCGCTGTACTGCGCTGTACTGCGCTGTACTGCGCTGTACTGCGCTGTACTGCGCTATACTGCGCTGTACTGCGCTGTACTGCGCTGTACTGCGCTGTACTGCGCTGTACTGCGCTGTACTGCGCTATACTGCGCTGTACTGCGCTGTACTGCGCTGTACTGCGCTGTACTGCGCTGTACTGCGCTGTACTGCGCTGTACTGCGCTGTACTGCGCTGTACTGCGCTGTACTGCGCTGTACTGCGCTGTACTGCGCTGTACTGCGCTGTACTGCGCTGTACTGCGCTGTACTGCGCTGTACTGCGCTGTACTGCGCTGTACTGCGCTGTACTGCGCTGTACTGCACTGTACTGCACTATACTGCGCTGTACAAATGTATACGGTTATGTATCGGGTTAGATAACAAGTGATCGTAAAGAGATCTATTAAAGATCATTTCCCTGTCGCAGAGCGACGGAGGGCGGTCGTCGGTATTTAGTCGGCGCAAGCGCAGCGTGTACGTCGGCATGCGGAGGCACGTTCTCAGGGTAAAACTAGAAGTAGTAGTTGTAGCGCCCGCGCACCCCGCACCGCACACCCGCCGCCCGACGCCCGTCGCGCCGGACTGACCAGAGCCAGTGTCCAGCGTGTGTGCGGTGACTAGCTTCTAGTTTCGTTTGCGTTGCCTTGCGGCGCGGCGCGGACGCACGCGCACGCGCACGCGCACGCGAACATGCACACGCACACACACACACGCCCACGCATGAACATACGATTAAATACCGCACGAGTGGGCAGTGAACGCGGCGCCGGCGCACCGCGCACCGCGCACCGCGCACCGCGCACCGCGCACCGCGCACCGCGCACCGCGCACCGCGCACCGCGCACCGCGCACCGCGCACCGCGCACCGCGCACCGCGCACCGCGCACCGCGCACCGCGCACCGCGCACCGCGCACCGCGCACCGCGCACCGCGCACCGCGCACCGCGCACCGCGCACCGCGCACCGCGCACCGCGCACCGCGCACCGCGCACCGCGCACCGCGCACCGCGCACCGCGCGTCCAGATGGGGCGAGCGCCCCGCCCGCAGGCCGGTGTAATGTTGTTATAAGATAAACTAACTATTGTGTATTGTTAAAGTAGAACTCGATTGCGTGTCTCTAAAGGCCTGTCGCTAATAATTACATGTTCGTGAGGACCGCGGCCGCGTCCTGCTGAGCAAACCCACCCACCGAGCCCCTGCTCAGGGAGGGGACTGTCTCCGGAACGAGTCGCTGATGTGGCAGCCCCCCCGCCGGCCCCGTCCCGGTTATTCCTGAAGCGGGGTCAGCGCCGCACGCAGCGTATTCCTCACTAGCAGCAGTCGTTAAGGAAACTGCGTGCAGGAAATATTAACACGATGTTACCGTGAAAGCGTGCGGGCGGGGCGCCGGGGGCTCGACACGCTGACGTCCCCGTGCAGACGCGGCCCGCGAGCGGAGCCTGCAGCCCGAGCGGCTAGGTTGCAGTTACTGCATTTATTGAGTGAGGAACGTTAACGCACCATATCGCACGGTGCCGCGCGCGCCGTGCCGCAGTGTAAACATCGCAACCAGGACACATGAACATATGATATTGTCATGATTATTGGCTCCCCGGCTGCGGCACCGGCGCACGCGATCGCACGCCATCGCACGCGATCGCACGCCATCGCACGCGATCGCACGGCGCATCACCTATGAAACACCAGCGCGCTTCTGTTTTATTCATCAATAGAATAAAGGTTTGTATAAGAAATGTAATTAGAGGGCTAGCGCGACGCGAGAGTGGGGGTGGACGGGTGGTTGGGTGGAAGGGGTGCGACAGAGTGCGCCGAGGGTGCGCGGGGGCGGGCGGCGCGCAGTGACCGCGACGCGAGGAATTTATAACATTTCTTAATAATGACTTAATTTATAGCGACGTTAACAGCGCTGAATGAAAACTTTGCAGCGCCCCCGCCGCTGGCACCGCTCCCGCGTCCGCCGCACGACGGACTTCCGGTCGCGGGGCGGTGGTTGAGCGGTCGCGGAGGCGATGCGGGCGGCGCGGGCGGTGCGGGGGCGCTCGCGGCACATCTGGAGCAATTACCGAGACATTACATAAAACCAGACACCGTCCGCGGCGCCGAGTTCACGAACTAGTAATGGCGTATAAATAACACCCGCAGCACTAATTCGTTTACGTCTCCGGCGGCTGGCGGGCCGGCGGCTGGCGGGCCGGCGGGACCCTCGCTCACAATTGCCTCGTGCCTCAGCCCGTGTTCTGATCGGTATTAACGTCTACCTCAGAGCTCCTGCTCCGGAGACTGCTCGAGCCTCAGTTGTTGTTTATCATTTTATTGATTACAAAACGTTTCATTCACACTCGCAAAGCCATTGTTGAAGTAATTGAAATTTAATAAACCGGAACCCGGGTAACGACGCTTCAATGTATTTTGCTGGTGGAATAAACCTGCCATCTTAACTGTGAAACGGATATCTGTAATAAAGAAGCGCCGGTTAAGACATACACGCCATCACAATATCGTCTCCACTCGGGGAACAAGACTTGCTCAGGTCTCAGTAATGCAGCAACTCATAATTTTCTATTACAAACTTAGTCCTGTATAAACTTAGCAGCTAATAGAATTATGACGATCTAAGATCTACTCGATTTCCGACTCACAAAAACCTAGCCTCCTGTCAGCCGTTTGCGACCAAACACTGTCTCACATCGCTATCACTAGACTCGATACACTTCGATGCACTGCGCCGCTCGCTCGTACAACCACCACCACCGCGATGACGTCTTGGCGCGTACTTTTTACGATGTCCATAAAGCAAGCTGATAAACAGCTTGTTTTAAAGATTGTCCGTTGCAACACCGGCGCACCCAGCCTCCTCACGCCTCACCCCAAACGTTACCAACGTTTATTGCGTACGGAGCGGCCGTTTATGATCGCGCAGCCGGCGAAACTATTTCTCTCAATCAGAACAGAAAAGTATTGCAGAAGCATTTTGATGTTTGAAATCATACAAGATAATAATAAGATTAAAACTAAATAAAATAGTTTTAGTTTAAAATACATCGAATCTTGAATTGCTCCACTACTCCTCAACGGCTGCGCGCCTTCAGCTGACACTTAAGCAACTTGTCCAACTGAGAGATTGCCGCGCAAGCTGAACAGGCGCGCGGCCTGCGACCAGCACCGACTTTTCTGTTTCTTTTAATTATTTTTTTATATTATCACGCCTTTTTCCCAGTAGGAGTAGGCAGAGGTGAATAAACACCCACATTTCGCCAGATGTGGTCAGATTAGGTCCCATGTAACAGAGGGCGACCCTGTTGCCACTTTATTGGGGCCATCACACACACGCACACAAAGATGATGTCAGTGTGCGGGTTTCCTCACGATGTTTTCCTTCACCGTTTGTATCTCGCTGCTGTAACTAAAGTTCACAAATGTACATAACTTCAATATTAAGTCATCGGTACATGCCGAGATTCGAACCCGCGACCTTCGGAATGAAAACCGCACGCTCTAACCGTTAGGCCAGCGAGCTACGTTTTTAATGTATGACCATTTCCATGAATACGATTGTTAACCTTGAAATTGTAATTTCTAAAGCAAGTCTTCGTTAGACGCAACCTTCTGATAATATCTATCATATATAATAATATAAACCGGCACAATGTAAGCGCCAGCAGTGTAACTAACGGTGTACGAGACGGCCTTCCGGTCCGGTTCCGCCGGTTTATAACAACGAAAAGAGGGCGAATGAAGTACACGTCAAGGCGCCGTAGAGCGCATCTTATACAGAAACAGCTGCGCAGACTATACAGAAGTGTACAGTTATAATTTGCTTTTTTGTGTAGTTTTTATGTACTACGAAAAAGCGTTCGACTCTATCGACACCTGGTGAGGTACTTAGGAAACTTCAAAATGTCCTAATGTCTCATGTTAAATTGCTTGTAAATTAAAGTTAACGGTTACTTATTTTGAATGAACTATGTGGCATTTCAGTGGTTCACGTCGTCACATCCGGCCACTTTGCTGTGTGCATCCGGTCACAGCACGATGTTCTTTTTTGAGGTTGTACTGGATTCTGGAGTGCAGGGTGCGGCGATTTTTAATATTTTTTTTCGAGCGATTAAGGAGGAAATGAGGTCGGCGGCGGTAAGGCACCAGACCCGCCCGCGGCCGGTGGTGACCAGCCGGGCGGCCGCCGCCGGGACTCTTCCGACGATGAGGCGGGTGCGGGTCGGTCGCGGGCCGGTCGCGGGTCGGTCGCGTTCCCACGGCCGCGCGCCGCCGCAGCGCGTGTTGTGCTAGCGACTTCCTCGGCGCGGCGGGATACCTCGCGCTCACACGCGTAGTGCAGCGCACCCAGCTTGACCTGCGCACACCGTTGCCTGTCTACTGTTCGCGGCGAGGAGGCGACGGGTCCCGCTCGGCCCTTGCAATCTGTCGATGCTCTTTCCCCCCCAGGTGGAGGCGGTGCTGACGGATGTTTGAACATTTGTGACGTTGGCCGCATCCGGTGAAGTAGTACAGTTTAAACACATTATGCACAAGATGGATCTTTGACCCGGCACCCTGCCCAGCACTGCGGGGTAACCTACCCCCAATCAATATTTGATTGAAAATAAACGGGACTCGCGCGCACACAGTTATTCTGACATTCAGCAAACACTTCTTTGGTTTCCGTGAAGAACTGGGACCTGCCGTGTCATATAATCACATCCGGCGGCCGTTCGCAGAACCGTACCCCCACGCCGGTACATCCGGTCGGCACGAAGCAAGTGGGGGCGCAGACGTCGGCCAAAATACGGAAATAAATCCGAAATCTCGTTTAAGCCCTGGTTTATAGTCCGGCCAGTGGCCAGCAGCTCGGGATTTGGCTGCGGTTCAACTCCAGTCGCTTTCTCCGGACGCAGCGGTTTGCTGGGCTCAAGTGCTCGCCGTGACGACGTGCACCACGCCCCGGTCCCGCTTGGACTGATTTACACGAAGGAGTCCAGTACGCGACATAATGCAGACGAGTTTCATATTTATTTAGTGAAACATTAGCATACAGTATTGGAGTGCCTCACGCAGGTACCCTGTGCTACCTACAACTGTGGATGCAGAGGTCTGGTGGCCGCGAGCTGGTGGTGTTACCGTCGTGTTACGAGTAATGTTGTCGTCATGTGGAGCAACCGTTTTAAATGAAAGTATAGTTTAATGTCATGACTAATCTCAATGTCCTGTTTATTTAAGCGTCGACAGTTTCGGGTTCGTGTCTGCGAAACGTCCGCGGAGAGTCGGGAGCGTAGCCGGGGGCAAGTGGAGGGAGCGTCGCCGGGGGCAAGTGGAGGGAGCGTCGCCGGGGGCAAGTGAAGGGAGCGTCGCCAGGGGCAAGTGGAGGGAGCGTCGCCCGGGGGCAAGTGGAGAAAGCGTCACCGGGGGCAAGTGGAGGGAGCGTCGCCGGGGGCAAGTGGAGGTAGCAGAGCGGGGAGCGGGGAGACGGGAGGTTTTGGAGTGACTCCATAATCATCAAATTCACAATGAACATCGTAACTCGCGTTGAAACATAACGCAACCGCAAGAGTGACGGCGGTGTCGGCGCTGCCCCGCGAGCTGGCCCGGCGATGACGGCGGTGTCGGCGCTGCCCCGCGAGCTGGCCCGGCGATGACGGCGGTGTCGGCGCTGCCCCGCGAGCTGGCCCGGCGATGACGGCGGTGTCGGCGCTGCCCCGCGAGCTGGCCCGGCGATGACGGCGGTGTCGGCGCTGCCCCGCGAGCTGGCCCGGCGATGACGGCGGTGTCGGCGCTGCCCCGCGAGCTGGCCCGGCGATGACGGCGGTGTCGGCGCTGCATCGCGAGCTGGCCCGGCGATGACGGCGGTGTCGGCGCTGCATCGCGAGCTGGCCCGGCGATGACGGCGGTGTCGGCGCTGCATCGCGAGCTGGCCCGGCGATGACGGCGGTGTCGGCGCTGCCCCGCGAGCTGGCCCGGCGATGACGGCGGTGTCGGCGCTGCATCGCGAGCTGGCCCGGCGATGACGGCGGTGTCGGCGCTGCCCCGCGAGCTGGCCCGGCGATGACGGCGGTGTCGGCGCTGCCCCGCGAGCTGGCCCGGCGATGACGGCGGTGTCGGCGCTGCATCGCGAGCTGGCCCGGCGATGACGGCGGTGTCGGCGCTGCCCCGCGAGCTGGCCCGGCGATGACGGCGGTGTCGGCGCTGCCCCGCGAGCTGGCCCGGCGATGACGGCGGTGTCGGCGCTATCCCGCGAGCTGGCCCGGCGATGACGGCGGTGTCGGCGCTGCCCCGCGAGCTGGCCCGGCGATGACGGCGGTGTCGGCGCTGCCCCGCGAGCTGGCCCGGCGATGGCGGCGGGCGTGGGAACGTATATAAATCAGTATTTTTAACATTTCTACCACAGCATCCTTGTTTATTTCCAAAAGCAGATCGTGTTGAATGTGGCGGCGCGCTCCGCGTTGTTTATTATTAGAACTTCACTGAGCACATTCATTGCGTAGTAACGAGGCCGACGGGCGCGCGGGCGAGCGGGCGCGCGGGCGCGCGGGCGAGCGGGCGAGCAGGCGCGCTCATTCAACATTCAGACAAACGCAGAGCAAGCCGTGACGCGTTGGTTGAATATAACCGAGGAACAGGTCCAACGCGGGCTAGTCATCTCGTGTTAATATTGAGAAAAATAAAAGGTTAAAATGAACTGGTGGCGCACGCGGACGGGCGCCGCGTGGTCACGGGCCAGCGAGCGGTCGCGGGCGGGCTTGGTGCCGTTTACAGCTCCCGCTCAAGCAGTTTATTAAACCGATCCCCGGGACGCCGGAAGCACCGCAGCAGCCCCGCCGGCACCGCCGCCCCGGCTGGACGGCGGTGGCGAGTAAACATTTTTCCACGACATGTAACCCGGCGCCGGTGCGCCGGTGCCTGGCCCCCGGCCAGCTCCGATGTGGACCCGTTGACTTACAAATTGCGTTTATTTTTTAACCATTTCCCCGTTACATTGAGTCTCTCGTGTGTACCGGGGGGCGGGGGGGTCTGAGCGCACGGAATATAAACGTGGTGCTGCGCCGGTCGCCGGCCGCCGGCCGCCGGCTCGTTGCGCATTCCCGACCGGGCAGCGGGCGCCGCGCGGCGCAGCAGCCGCCCGCGCGCACACCGCGCTGTCCGATAAAATTGTGCTGAAATCACTTGTATCGGAGAGCGCTGAGAGGCGAGGAGCACATGGCCGCCGCGGCGCTACTAATGTAAATAAATATAAAAATCCGCATCCGGTCGGCGGCGCTCGCGTAATTAATGTATTCCGTGCGCGAGTTCCGTGAACACGTCTTAACTGGGCAAACTAATGTTGTGCGGCGGGCGCGGGCCGTTCGCCGGTCCCGGCGCCCGTCGCGGCCCGCGTCACGGGCTCTCGCGAACTTATTAACGCATTCCTTATTACATAGACGGAGGCACCGGGCGCACCCACCGCGCCCGCCGCGCCCGCCGCGCCCGCCGCGCCCGCCGCGCCCGCCGCGCCCGCCGCTTATCGCTGCAGCCACATGGTCGCATACTTAATCACTTTGTGTATGGTCAACGGGCATTGCGCGTGCACGGAGCGCGCCCGCGCCCGCGCCCGCGTACCCGAGGGGTTTTTTTCATTTATGGATTTTCATTCATTTTTTATCAGTCAGACATTTGGGCCGCATCGCAGCGGCCACGGGCGCCGGATGCGCGCCGCGGGCTCATCGGCTCGTCGACATCTAATTAAAAAGATAGATCAAGATGTCTGTCACCTCAGTCACCAATAACTATATGAGAGCTGTCGCCGGAGCCGGCGGTGCGGTGCGGTGCGGTGCGGTGCGGTGCGGTGCGGGGCGCGGCGGTGCGCGGCCGGGCGAGGCGCCCCGCTCAGCGGGTGCACTCGGCGCTGCAGGTGCTTCGATACGCAACGACAACGGGCGGGGCGGCTCGCCGCGCCGATGGCCCGCGGCGCTGTTTAATAGCATTTTGTTAAACCATCAAGTGCAATAAATTTAATAACAGCGAATTGTTCCCCCAGGCGTTGCTCTCGTCGGCGGAGTTGGTTCTCGTGTCACGGTAACCGCCACAGTTACGGGGAACAGTTACCGCAACAGTTACTCGCCGCGCCGCCGCGCCGCGCCGCCGCGCCCCGCACCGCCGCCGTTACCTTCACGGTTGCGTTGCCGCAACCTCATTGTTGTGTAACGTACGCGACCGAACCCCGGCGCGCATAACTCCGCGCGCTACCCGCTACCCGCTACCCGCTCGCCGTGCTGCCGGCCCGCCATTCATTGCTCCGGCCGTGTGGTCAGCGCACGGCACGGCACGGCACGGCACGGCACGGCACGGAGCAGGTAACATTACCCGACCCGGATATATCCGCGTCGTGTAATGTAGCGCGCGCTCCGCCAGATAAGTAAATAATCAAACCGTTCACCAACACGCCGCCAGCTCTCCAACACAAACACCGCAAGTGGGTCGTGCGCAGCCTCCGGCGGCACCTTGTTTGTTTTCACTCGCCGCCCGCCGCCCGCCGCCCGCCGCCCGCCGCCCGCCGCCTCTATTACATTAAACATTACAAATACACCGGAGATCTGCATTGCTTCACACCGGAGTGATCCTCTGAGGCGCAGCAGCTGTCTGCCTACATTCTACCGCGGTTGCCCTAGTTTCGATTCCGAGTCTACCTGTAACACACGACGGGTGCAGTCCGGGCAGTTCGGGCAGTCCGGACAGTTCGGGCAGTCCGGGCAGTCCGGGCATTACGGGCAGTCCGGGCAGTCCGGGCGGTTCTGGGACTATCCGCGCCTGCCTCGCCGTCTCTCGCGCCATGCAAGCGCCTGCGGGATAGTATCGTGCACCCGACGGCACACAGAAGCCAGGGTACACTGGACACCAGCGCGTCCGCTGGCCGCCTCCTCCACGCACCTTCACCCCAGCGCGGAGCCGCCGCGACGCTTTGCTTCTGCAGCAGGCCGATCTTTACCGTTTTTTATTCATATTTTCTATTGCAGTAGTAGGAGCCTAAAAACGACCGATGCCAGCAACTGCGCCAGGTGCATCGATACGAGCATCTTTAAATTCTTGCTTTTATATCTGTTCATCGCCTTCATTGGGCACACTCTGCACAGGACGGCCCTCGAGCCGGATACATTGCATCGCGCACCGAATTTGAAGATTAATGGAAAACAACTTACGGTAGCAACGCAAGCTTTTTGTATTGTTGTTATGACAAGCAGCTATGCGGCCACCCTCCACCCTCGTCCATGCCCTAGCCCCAGTTCGGTGGGACCCCAAATGTATTGAACGCGTTGCCTGTATTGCTTAAGCGACCCTCTTTCTGACTCGGGCCAGGTGCGCGGTCCGCTTGTCCGAGTTCATTACTCGACAACTTGCTTCACTAGGTATAAAACGAAGCTGTTGGAATTCTGCAGGACCCCGTGCGGCGGTATTGAACCTCTCGCTCGTAAGGAGGAACCGCGCCCGCGCCCGCGCCCGCGCCCGCGCCCGCGCCCGCGCCCGCGCCCGCGCCCGCGCCCGCGCCCGCGCCCGCGCCCGCTCGGCCGGTTGACATGAGGCGCACAATATTGTTGTTTTGAAAAATTTGTGTTTTATAAATACGCCGGCGTGACATTGAGACCCACCCGACGGAATAACTCACGCCCCGCCCCGACCCGACCCTCACCGGCCCGCGCCGGCCCGCGCGTGACGCGGTGACGCGGACTCGGTCCCCGGTTCGACTCCGGCAGAGCGCTGCAGGCTAATTATGTGAACTGCACCTCTCGCGCTACGAGCCCGTCTGCAATGAATTCAAATGTATTATTTAGCATGTTGTATCCACGCACGCGGCCTGCAACCCGCGTGCGCAGCGTGCGCCACGTGCGCCGCGTGCGCAAATTCAAAATATCATGATGCCAATGATAAGGACGAGCGCCGGCGGCACTCCCTTCTGCGTGCCGTCTGGAGCGGCGCGCGGCTGTTGCCTCGTTACCATGGAGACGGGCTTGCGGTGCCAACGGAAAGGGTGTTGGTTCGCTGGGCCGGCCGGGTGAGCTGACGATCTCCACACAAGCCAGCAGGTGAACGCCCTGCGCGATAGCTATATTCCCGAATTTGGCAAATTGCCTTGTTATAAATAAGCAGCGCGGCACCGCGCCGTCGCAAATCAAATCGAAATTACTTCGGCAGCGCCTCGCCCGCTGCTGTTTGCTGCTTGCTGCTGCTGCTGCTGCTGCAGAGGTATCAGGACATGAGCGCCGCGCTCGTGGCGCTGGCCATGCGTGACGTCATACGGCAGTAACTTGGTAACGGCAATAAATACTATTTAGTAATGTGAAGGCGAAACAGCAGCGCGCAGGCCGCGCACCGCGCAAGTGTTTACGCGGACTACCGGCAACCGCTAGGCGGGTAGGCGGGTAGGCGGGTAGGCGGGTAGAGAACGCGTGGTGGTGCGTGCGTCGGTACACTGGAGTGCCGCGTGGGCCGCGTGGGTCCGGAGGTGGGTAGGGGCGTGTCGTGCTGCAGTGCATGTAAGCGCAACCGTCGCGAAAACATTCACACTGCACTTTACCGCTTAAAGAAAAATGACACAAATGCGCGCGCAGACCGGTGCGGGGGGCTGCAGTCCGGTACGCGCGGTGTCCGGTACGCGCGCTGTTCGGCACGCGCGATAGGCTCATAGCGAGGAGAGCGCGGGCGAATTACTTCCCAATACAATTACAAACCCTATTTTTTTATAAAATGAAACGACGACACCGAGCGGGACGGTCAGCTAGGATGCTACACGCTGCACCGCACTGCGCTCGTGGCCGCCCCCGCAGTTCGCAGATGCCTGGTGTTTACCGCTCCGTTATAAAGTTGTTTGTACAGAGCAGGTTGAAATAAATGTAAAACTATAAATTTTCCAGCAGCTAAGCTTAAAATAGGTTTCGCAGATGCAACGCGCGCCCACCCATCCGGCGGCGGCGCAGCGACACCGGAACTTGCCCAACATTATTTTACATCAAGTTTAGTTTTTGTCGATTGAAGTTTGAACGAAACAGAAATAAATAGATGCGGCGTACTCCACTGCATCCGACAGCCTTCAGCGCGGCGCCGGCTGCGGCCCATAGGTACCATAGGTACCATAGGTGACCAGCCAGCGCTGGTACCCGCGAGCTGACGGTACCAGACAGGGTGACCATTTAAACGGTGAACTACAAGTGTCGAGTATTTCGCAAGGAGGAGGCCGGCGCCGCGCGGCCGGGCCGTCGACCCGCTATCGCGCCTGCCGCGGGCTCCCCACTACCCACTCCCCACTACCCATGTCCTCCAGTCGATCAGCCGCTATCTCAAGACAACGACGCACTGCGGCGCTGCTCCTCCGCCGGATGTCTCGCGACAGCACCGACGCGCCGACATCGCGCCGCGGCCCGATTCTCCACCGAATTAACCTGAACACCTTCATCGGACGCGGGCCGAGCCGCCAAATGAACCCACCAAGGTTTCCCCGGTACACATCGCGCTAACTAAATTATAAGCATTTGCAAGGAATCCTCGCGGCCCCTCCATACTCTCCTCATAAAGGAACACAACTCCAGCTCTCCCCGTGACTCCACGTGCAACCCGGCGGCGCCGACGCCCGGTCGGGAGGGTCGGTGCGCGTGCGCGTGCGCGTCGCGTGCGCGTGCGCCGTCACTCCGCTATGCGTCACCCGCGCGGCTTATGTCACCAGTTGGATGCGAACAGCTTTCATCATTTCTAAACAATAGAGCATTTGTTAATATCTGAATGCGATGCGGTGTATTCATTGCGCGTGCCCGCGTTAATGAACAAAAGCATTCCGCTCGCGTCGCGGCCTGTTTTGGTAATGAAGTACCTGTGGCCGGTGCCGTGCCCTCATCATCAGCCGGCGCTGCGCGGCACTCTCCCCGGGAGCTTCCCCTCATGTCGTGGCGATGGAGCTCAGCAGCCACGGCTTGGTCACCAAAGGCGAAACAAGGAACAATCTACCGGGCCAGCCCGAAGTAGCTCTATTAGCTGAACGCGGACGTGTGTTGGTGGGCTACGGCAGCTGCGTTGTGCGCCCTTCGGCCCCCGGCGTGTCGGCGCCGCGGGGGAGAGGAGTGTCGGTATTGCATTTAGTCGCTGTCCCTATCCTGCGCGGCCGTGCAACGGTTAGCGGCGGAGCCCAACACCAGATCCACCGCAGGGAGTGGAGAGAGTTTTCCCTCTTGGCTCGTTCGGTTCACGATCTGACGGCCGTGATGTGCGCCTGTGGTCACATAGTTTGCGCCGACGCAGCTCGTGACCTTAACTACCACCGACCAACTGTTTGCACCAGACCACACACAACACGCAACACACAGACACACAGACGCACAAACACACAGACACACGTATAGTACATTAGCTTCCCGCGCGCCTCCGAGCTGCTGACCGGCTGACGTCACCGGCTCGTACAAAACACACGGGTAGTGTTACGCTAGCTACAAGTTAAATAGAACCCGAGGCTGTAGTGCTCAGCGCACGTGATTAGCTCCCGTGTACGGAATTTGTGTTTTGTTCTGGTTCTGGGTTAGTCAGCGGTGCGAGCGCCGCGTCGCCGCGTCCCCGCGTCCCCGCGTCGCCGCGCGCACCCGCTCCTGGCCAACGTAGACGTTGTGATAACAGTATTTATACGAATAAAGACAAACAGACCACTTCAATTCTTTGTGCAGACCAGCGCGCGGTACACGAACGGGTCAATGTTCACAGTTAAATATTCTACCTCAACTCAGTTTCATCACCTTCCCACAAAAGACGCGAGCATGCAACAGACACAGCCTCCGCACAGCGGCAGCATGGAGCGATATAATATACTTACGGCAACGGAGTGCTACGTCGGTACTTACTACGGTCCCGATAAAGTTATTTATAAACGGCGACTCGCCGCTCGCCGCCCGCCGCTCGCCGCTCGCCGCCCGCAAGTTGTCGCTCGCCGACGTCTGCGGCGATAAGCGCGCGGACATTGTTACGGTTTCTTGGCTATCTGGAGACACTCGACAAATACTTCGGCGCTCTTCAGCAGTTGCTCGCCGCAGCCGCGACATGCCAGCCACGCGCGCGCACCGCCCGCGCCGCGTCGGGCCGGTGTGCAAGTGGGGCGGGGAGAGGAGCAGTGAGAGTGCGAGCGGCGGCGCACGCGCCCCCGCACGCACGCACGCACGCACGCACGCACGCATACACACTGACTGGTTGTTGGAGTTATGTTTATAAATGTCCCCCTTGCGTTGTGCACGGCCGTTTTACTTATATACAAAGTATTGCATGCGCGCGCGTGCGACCCCGGCCGGTTCCGGTGCGGGTGACGGTGCCGGCGCCGGCGCGGCCTGATTCAATTCTGGTCACGTCAGTGCGTTGGACACACGTGACGAGTACGGAAGCACTGACCAGGCCGTCGCGCCAGAAGGCCCCCGGAATAGATGCGCCGGCGCAACTGTCGCGCGACCTCGCCACTTTGCAGTGAATTATATATGCAAACCGGAAGTACCTGTAGCAGCGCGCGAGTTCAAGCTCTCGCGCGCACACCGCTCGCCGCCGGCGCAGCGGCCGCCGACCAATGGCGCGAGCCCGGCGCGAGCCCGGCGCGCTGAAGCATTCGCGTCGGCGCGTGCGACGGATTAACACGACACAGAGTGCCGCTGTTCCGATATATCTTGGTATAACGTCCTGTGCGCCTTTTTTTTTTTTTTTTTCTTTTTTATATTATAACGGAGGCAAACGAGCTAGCGGGTCACCTGGTGGTAGGTGAATTCGCCGCTGCCCACAGGCGCAAGTAACAAAAGTGTTACTAGGCCGTTGCCATCTCATAACATTTAAAAGAAGGGAGGGGTAAAATATAGGATAGGTTTCGGAGGAACAGGAGTAGGAATAAAAGGGGACGGACCACCAGACACCAGTCAGTTTCTAACCAAATGCAACATCACAGCTCCTAGAACACTGCAACGTCGCACCGGTCCATCTAACAAACGTCAAAATTCGGGTGGTCTGAAGGAAAGGAAAAAGAATGGGCATCCGGCTCTCTCACTCACCAGACGAAACATGGCAGCCACTAGGAAGCCAGCCATTTCACGCTGATTTTCTGTGAGAGGGTAGTGTCGCACCGGTCGATCCTGCCCAGTTATGTGCTGCAGTGAACTGTAGGCGTGGATCTACTACCATAAAACGTGTACACGCGTAACGAAGTTGTTGAGTGATTGTCAACCGAGTACTGTATTGTTATTTGTAATAAAGACCATTACAACCACTACCATATACCCAAACTTGTCCAGCCAAATGTAGCAAACATTTCTAGCGATTCCGATGTGACCAACTTGACCTCATCTTAAAAATTATGGTCATAAATATAATACGCGCACTTCCAGTGGACCTGAACTGCTCTCACCTTTAGAAGTATACAGTAGCAAGCGATTACGGCGGTACTGATCCAACAGGAACGTGGGCAGGTACCGGGTTCAGGGCCTGACCGTCTGCTGGGGTTAAAGCACGCGCGGTGCCGACCGCAGGGTTATACGAGTAGGAAGCGCGCGAGCCAGCTCACCACGAAAACTACTCTTTTACCTATTGCGAACGACACTGGGGATACACTCGGGGCAACCACCCTGCTGCTCGAACTGCCCCTATCGCACCCCACCCGAGGCGGCGACCTGCAACCAAAGCGAACCGGACGCGGTGGCTGCCGGCTACTTCGCAGTAACGGCCGCATTCCACGGAATTCACTAAAACATCTCTTGTCTTCTCAGAATTTGTCATTACTATTGCAGAGTAACGGACTGATCCGGTGGGTAACTTTCAGCTTTCAAATAATACTTCATTATGAAATATTTTAATTATTTCCTTTGAGTGGTTTTGTCCTTGATCCGCCATCAATACAATTAAGAAGGACTGTTTCCATTACGCTAATCCAAAGCCCAGTTCGGGGCTGATCGTTATCGTGTAGCCCTAGTCTCGTCGGTGCATTAGCTTTCTGATCATCCTTGATGCCTGTGTTCCGCGTCGCAAGTGTTCCTGTCCGTTACTGCACAGAGTTCAGCTCGCAAAGTCTTTGTGCAACGATCAGAATCAGCAAGATATCAAATTTGTCAACAAACTAACCGAAACGTGGAGTGAATCCATGAAAAAAACTTTCAGGTAAGGTGTATTTGATCAGAGTGTAAACCCTCGCCCGCGCAGCTCTCTGACGACGTCCAGCGCTGCCCGATGATCCGGAGCGAACCCGGACCCGGACCCGGACCCGGACCCGTCCCTCCGCCCGTCTACACGAGTGGTTGTTTAACAATCCAAACCTTAGTACTAACCACATGTGTGAAGTTAATAAATGAATTCAACGTAAGTGTTAAACTTGTGCGACTCGATTGAACAACAACAACGACAACAACAACGACAACAACAGCGGCGGTACAGCGGCGGGCAGTGATGCGCCCGCGCGCGCGCCGCGCTGCAATGTGATACGCCCGATTGATGCAATCCGCTGTCTGGATTCAATGCAGCACGTGCAGTTGCTATGAATCTGTGTGATGCGCGCTCCCCTCCCCACTCCCACGCCCACGCCCGCGCCCATGCCCGCACTGTGCGCCCACTATTCCGACTGACTCACGCTGCACCGTGCACTGATCAATGACATTCACCGCGAATTAAAGCTTCAGTAGTCAGGCTCGCCACCGCAACCACCGCAGCCACCGCAACCACCGCAACCACCGCAGCCACCGCAACCACCGCAGCCACCGCAACCACCGCAACCACCGCGCTCTGGTAACCAGCCGCGTCCCGTCGCCTGGCGCGGCATTTGGGCTATAACTTTTTTTTTGTGACGACCAGTCGAATCATCACTTGATGATAAGTGATACGTCTGCCCGTAGGAACGTGGCTCAAGTTAGGATGATATTATGCACTACACCAAATTGCGCTCGTCGCCTTGAGACGTGATATGTTAAGTATCGATACCCAGTAATTGCACTATACAACACCCTTCAAATCGGAACGCAGTAATTTTTGCACAGTAGTGTTTATCGACAGAAACAGGTCTCCGCCGGTGGAGACCTGCCACCAGTGTGCACGCCGCACCGCCGCACCGCCGCACCGCCGCACCGCCGCACCGCCGCAACGCCGCAACGCCGCAACGCGTTCTTTGTTGTCGGTTCCTTTATCTCGCATCGCGCGCTGCGCGTGCGCGTGTGCGTGCGCGCTGCCGATAGCCTTTTCACACAATTCGAATGCATCCTCGATTAAGTAAAGGGCACGCATCCGACGATGCGCCGCGACCGCGGCTGAGGCGCGGCTGCGGCGGCGGCGGCGGCGGCCGGCTCGTCCGGGGCGAGGAGCGGGTTTCCGTCGCAACACTAGCTGCGCACATAGACTACTTGCATCTGCAGTAAACAGAGCGAAGCGTTATCTGCTCAGTGACACAGCGCGTTAGGTCGTGCCGGAGGCCTCGGCGGGTGGTCTAGGCCGGCGCGCGCGCTATCTGCGCGCTGCAACCGACGCGCACGGCGCCGATAACGTATCGCGCACCCGCCGCCGCATTGTTTACCTCATTAGTTCTTTGTAAGCAATGACCACTGACAGCGGATTACGTCTCCGCTTCCAGGATCAAACAAAGCGCAAGAATGCACCCGGCACGGGTGCGCGGCGACGGAATATTTGTTTAGCGCTCAATATTTGTACGCGCGATAGCCGTACGAGTGGTGCTCGTAAGCAGCGCGCGCCACCCCATCCCTCCTGTACTCCCCTTAATAACTATTCATAGAAGGCGTCCGCTATTATCGCGGCCAACTGGTTTAAATTTTCGACACCCGTCAAGCAGCACACGCACGCGCACGCGCACGCGCACCGCCTCCGCGTCGCGGGATGCTGGGCGGCGGCGTGCGCAAAGAGTGACTCGCGCTCGGAACACTCTGGCCCAACATATCGATAATCGGAAGTCGATAACGAACTGCGCCGCAGCACGGGTAGCGGACGCAGTGTATGCTGCCGGAAGGCCTTCACGAGTTCACGGTGCTGTTGTTCGATTATTTTTTCTGACGAATTTTCGTACAGCATCCGCGCCGGTCAAGCGCAGGTAGTGTACCCGGGGGCGCGCCGGGGCAGCCGGCCGGCACCACCTGCACTGCGCACCCGGCGGCGGCGCGGGGGATGACGTGGCGGAAGTGGAACGTGAACTGAATTAAAATAAATTATTTTATTTTCATTTCATTACAAAGACTAGCCAACAACTATCTTCAATCCAGTGACTGGAATAAACTTTTAATGCAAATACCAATGTCTACATCTTTTGTGTGTTACAATGTAAATAACATGTAGTATGACGAATAGGAAATAACATAACAACGTGGACAAGGTGCCGGTTGAACCAGTTCTGTTCTCTGGGCGAGCGCGGCTCGGCCGGCCGGGCCGGCGGTGCGGTGCGGTGCGGTGCGGCGCGGTGCGGTGCGGCGGTGCGGCGCGGCGCGGTGCGGTGCGGTGCGGCGGCGCGGCGCGGCGCGGTGCGGTGCGGCGCGGTGCGGTGCGGTGCGGCGGCGCGGCGCGGCGCGGTGCGGTGCGGCGCACTCCCATTGCCACAACCAATGCCAAACGATTTCTGTAAACCTTTCGGTCCGAAATACTTTCAGATATATTGTGCGGCACCGAGCCGCACTGCACCACCACCACACTGCACCACCACCACACTGCACCATCACCACACTGCACCACCGCCACACTGCACCACCACTACACTACACCACCACACTGCACCACCACACTGCACCACCACACTGCACCACCACCACACTGCACCACCACACTGCACCACCGCCACACTGCACCACTACACTGCACCACTACACTGCACCACCACACTGCACCACCACACTGCACCACTACACTGCACCACTACACTGCACCACCACACTGCACCACTACACTGCACCACCGCCACACTGCACCACCACTACACTGCACCACCACACTGCACCACCACTACACTGCACCACCACACTGCACCACCGCCACACTGTACCACCACACTGCACCACCACCACACTGCACCACCACTACACTGCACCACCGCCACACTGCACCACCACTACACTGCACCACTACACTGCACCACCGCCACACTGCACCACCACTACACTGCACCACCGCCACACTGCACCACCACTACACTGCACCACTACACTGCACCACCACACTGCACCACCACTACACTGCACCACCACACTGCACCACCGCCACACTGCACCACCACACTGCACCACCACCACACTGCACACCACACTCTGCCGCGGCCCCACAGCGGAAGTGGGGGCGAGGCGGAGCGTGGATGAATTGGAACGTTATGGTAGTTTCATTGATAGCAAGTTTCTATGAATTTATTTCTAGTAAATGAATGGGCGAGAGAGCTCATCACATTAAAACGAAACAAAAAGTTAGGTACGTAACGAGTACGTGCGTGTGCGCGCCACGACGCGCCTCGACGCGCCACGACGCGCGTCCTTGCGGAAGCAACTGGAAAAGGTTATGGTTACATATTTGTAAACAGTCGCTGCGTGCGGGCGTGCGTGCGTGTGTGTGCGTGTGTGTGTGTGTGGAGTTATCTAATACAGTGTGGTAAGTGCAGACGCGGTACTGGAGGAGGTTCTGTTTATTGGTTTTCATTTGATTATTTATTCATTATTGAATTTGGCCATACTGATAGCTGATTAGTGAAGCCGTCCCCCGCGTGAATACGGCCTGGAACTGCGCGCACCTCCGCACGGGATGCAGCCGCAGCCGCAGCCGCAGCCGCAGCCGGCTCCAGCACCGGCGGCGGCGGCGGCGGCGGAACCGGCTCCGAACATTCCTCCCTCTGTGAACGGAGACTAAACTCCTGCTCCAGTTTGTACACATCTCCGAAGAGTTGGTTTCGAGATGTACATCCAATCATATGATCTCAAAACGTACAAACAATTACAATGTATTTTGTCCGGCGCCGGTGACCGTGCCGCGCGACGCGGCCGGCAGACCGGAGCCCCGGAAACGCAGCTCGTTGGTCCAACAGGATGGAGCAGCCCCGCACAGGACTAGAGTCCCGATAAAATTTCTTCGAGAAGCTATTCCTATCAAATTGATTAGTCGCTCTAGGGATTTCCCGTGGCCACCAAGGTCACCGACTTGGTTCCGATGGATTTCTTTCATGTGACACACACAAAGACAGGGTTTATACCGACATTCGGCGAATTGCTATGGACTTAAACGGAATGTTAGTCATGCAGCAGCGCCGCGGGACGGAGCCTGCTCGTGGGCACCTTCATTGATAAGATAAATCAAATATTTTTTTATTAAAAATTGAAAGTATAAATCTCCAAGCTGAGAGCCCGTTTCATATAATTATGTAATAATATTAGTTTGTGGTCTCCGCGTCTCCGCGTCTCCGCGTCTCCGCGCCCAGAGTTCGATGATGCTTAACGTAATCCTCAATAAGATTCACTCACAACAGACACATCATTCGAAAAAATGGCACTTTCATCTCGTGTACACACACAAATGACGCACCGCGCGGCGCGCTTCCGGTGCGCGATCTGTTGTTCGCTACGTGTGCGTGCAAACAAATGGCAGCGCGCGAGAGCTCCGTGCACGCGCCCGTGGCACCTACCTAGCGCGGCGCGGGGCCGTCGCGGGGCCGACGCGAGGCCGCGGCCCCCGCGTGGGCAGTGGGCCGCCGGTGTGCGCGCCGCGGCCTATGCAGTTTGTGAACACCGCTCCGTGCGCACTGTGCGCTCTTTACTGACGGTAGGTAGCTGTTGCTATAGTCCGTCTAGGTGGGTACCACTGCAGCGCTTATTGCAGCTGACAGACAGTCGTGTGCAAACATCACTGTGATCCGGGTTGAAGGACGCTGTAGCTGGTGTAATTATTGTGGTAAAGGGACAACAATATTTGTGTCAGGACGAGGAGTACAATGTGATGCAGTGTATGTCATCGTAACTACCAGCACGTTGTTATGGGCGAGCGTGTCACTTACCATCAGGTGAGCGTCTCGTTCGTCTCGTTGCTTAATTGAATAAAATACATCTGCGTGGGTGCGTGGGTGCGTGCGTGCGCGCCGTGGCCCGCCGCCCGCGACGCGCCCGTCGCCACCGCTCGCCGCGGCAGCTAGTCGTTACATTACATTACACTACATTATTATTGAACGAATGCAGACGCGGAGCGGCCGACCGCCCGCTGCACCTCGCTGTGAACGGCCTCGATCAGAACTGTAGTTAAGTTCTTTTAGTACTGTGCAATTCTGGTCCTATCTTGAGTCGAAGCAGGACTGGGAGTTACAAGAGTCACAAGGCAAGAATCATTTTATTTCACAGGAAACGACGAGAGCTTTTTGCGGCGAGTACATCGGCCGCGGGCGGTGCTCCCCGCCAGCACCCGCCCGTCTCCTCCTCTCGAGCCTTTGAAATAGAAACGTCTTGGAGCACAACCGTGTATCTGAGTGTAAGCAGCGCCACCAGCAGCGCCAACAGCAGCGCCAACAGCAGCGTCTGCAGCAGCGCTGGACGGAACTGTTAAACATATGCATTTGACTGATATTTTGTATTCAACCTTTGTTGTTATAATTTCTTCGCAAAGAGTATATAGTATTCATGTACACCGCACACCAGGCGGCCGCGTCGCGACTGTGCACTGTCAGTTGTAGATCGACGCATTGTGGATCACTGGAGCTGATGCGTGCGCGCACCGCGCCCCGCCCACCGCGCGCCGCACCGCGCGCCGCACCGCCGACCGGTTCAAGAACGCGCCATTACTTTCGCTCTGTGCGCCCCGCGCCCCGCGCACCGCGCCCCGCGCACCGCGCCCCGCGCACCGCGCCCCGCGCACCGCCTCGACGATCATTAAGTAATGACTCGAAGTAACCCGACGCCTGCGCAGGAACAGCTCCAGACGAAACGGATCCTTATCGCAACGAGTTCAAATAATTCAATCGTATTGTTATTCAGCTCGTTATAAATAAAAATAGCATCGTAACAATTCACATTGGGATGCACTAAAATTAGTTTGAAAAAATAATGAAATAACAATTATCACATTGAAAGTGAGTTAGACGACGCGTGAACTAAACATATTTGAAATTAATGAAATATATACTTAATCGGGTTCAAAGTGAGCCACAATCGAGTGACGTGGAGGAGACCTTAACCTTTCACTTTTATAGAATTCTGAAGTTGAGCGCTTACTGCATGCGAAACGACTGAAGCAGCCCATGACCGACAAGCGGACGGCGCAGTGGGCGTGGGCGTGGGCGTGGCGGCACGCTGGACACACTCGTCCGGGACAGCCGGCGTGACATCGCGGCGCCCACTGCACCTCGGCAAAGCTGCCGCGTAAAGTTAAATATGAATGAGACAGTTTCACGCGACCAGGTCTTCAAACCCGGTATTTGTTTGTAAGAGCGCGCCTCACGCGCCCCACGCGCCCCACGCGCCCCACGCGCCCCACGCGACCCACGCGCCCCACGAGCCCCGCGCGCCCGAGCGGTACAATGTACTTTCCAGTATTTAATACGTTGGAGTTTCTTTACGGAGGCGCGGCGAGGCGCGGCGAGGCGGCCGCGCGGCGGCGAGGCGCGCGCGCTGTACACTGCGCGCGCGCCGCTGCACCCGCACCG
Source organism: Troides aeacus (assembly GCA_033220335.2). Classification (NCBI taxonomy): domain Eukaryota; kingdom Metazoa; phylum Arthropoda; class Insecta; order Lepidoptera; family Papilionidae; genus Troides; species Troides aeacus. The sequence continues at coordinate 101,258 of CM067273.1, read as the reverse complement.
TGTTACGTTAACACAACGCGTAATGTACGCCGCGCGAATTCAATTTTCATAGTTCAATGAAAACGTATTTATATTCTAAGAACTAGTTGGAAGACTTGCAAGCTCATGCGTTTTGTAATAAAGTATGTCGCTGCATTAGTGTACATAAAACCGTTTTCCAAAGAAAAGTTCTCAGCGGTAGATCGCGGTCACGCGGTTTAGCGACCCGCGCGCTGCAGCGCGGTGCTGCGGCGCGGTGCTGCGGCGCGGTGCTGCGGCGCGGTGCTGCGGCGCGGTGCTGCGGCGCGGTGCTGCGGCGCGGTGCTGCGGCGCGGTGCTGCGGCGCGGTGCTGCGGCGCGGTGCTGCAGCGCGCTCCGCTCTCCGGCTCAACAACGAAAGTACAAACCTGAATGGCTGCATCTATTAAACGAACACATATAACTGCTGAATCAATTAAACCGTTTGTTTAGTTATCATCTTTCCGTGTTAACATCAAAAACTATGTACTTATTATTACAAGCTTAAACAGTTATCTAAATTTGGTATACATTATCTATTTTAAACATAATGAAATACTCCCTCATCAAGAAATTGAATCCACGAACGAATCAGGCGGTGAGGAAAACTTAAAAGTATTTAAAGACAAAAATATTTTGAACCCCCGTTTTTGAAATAGTTTTGGCGCGGCCTGGTCCTGCAGACGCGACTCGACTCGCGGGAAGTCTTCAGCTCTCGAGGACGTCAGCTACGAAATTGAATTCCGATCCTATGACAGTATAGTAAAGACAATCGAAGTTGGCGCGAGGGTATTTATTAAAGGCTTACATTCAGATGTACTCTACGCGTCCGCGGCGTCCACTCGCGACAATTAAAAATCAATATAAACGAACGTCAATTGCCGCGCGTATTCAATTGACGATCATAATTACCCTTGCGATTAAATTGCTTTTTTTATTACAACTTTTGAATGACCATTAAAATTCTCAAGGATATTCACATTTGACAAAACTTAAACGAATTAAAATTGATAATTTGTACCAGTGTACATTTATAGGTTTTTAAATTTTTGGTTTGCTAACTTTTAGTACTACTTACTAGTGTACCGACTTATAACCTTTACGAAACCCGGCCTGCTTCGGTCGGTGGCTGGTATTCGTCAAGCCTTCAAGAGAGATGGTTCGTGATAACTCTAGAAAATACCTTGTAGACGTAGGACAGGAACGCAATCGGTCTATAGTTTCTCAATACCAGTTTATCAACATTCCGTATTTCCTTGATCGAGCTTATTCTGCAAAAGTTCTGGCAGTGCAGTCTGTCCCGACATTTCCTCACAAGACCCAATGTCTCGCCAGAGAGCTTAGCCTCTCGAACTTCACGCTGCGACCCAAAGAACATACTGTCTACTTCGCGCAGTGTTGCTGCAATGTTATCCGCGATCTTGTCCATATCCGTAATAGTTTCCAATGCACTAAATCCATTTTTTAGTTCTATCAGGAACTTTTCAGGTATTAGAGTAATTCGAAAATAGATTAGGACGCAGAGTCGAGTCATTCGGAATCTTTCCAGCCTAAAATCGATATGCAAGGTGTCTCGCACAAGTCGATGCTCACTGGCGGCGTTAGAACAATTGACCACAGACAGCTCCTCAAATATGCGTTTGTTATCCGTCATGATAAAGTCGATTTCGTTTCTGTTTACGTGATCGGGGCTTTGCTAAGGTCATCTACTTTGGGGCTCGTTTTGGTAGAACGAGTTCATCAAAACGAGTCCTTCCCTGTGGAGGAAATCGAATAGCATTCGTCCCCAGTGACTTCTCGACCCCAAACCAAACCCTCCAATCATCGATTCATCGCCTTTTCATCCGAGTGAGTCGTCGTTAGAGCATACGCTTCTACGACTATCTCTTTTTAAATGTTCGTACAAGATACTAAACATTTTGAACATGTTGTTGATGAGAGCATTATGGACTATTATCCTTACTCCGTCCTGGGAGAGATGTTCGGCCTTCGCGTTAATGGAGGTGTCCAGATCGGTACATTCTATATTGCTATTTACCCTGAACCTGAACGTAAGGTACATTCGACTCATCGGTACACGGCGCCCGGTGCTCCCCATCACTCGGCACTTAAGGAGAGGCGTGATCAAGGTCATGCCGACGAGCGACTGCCGTTACTACTGACTAACTGAGATGCTTCGACACATTACTTTCACTCGCACGATCATTTCCAACTTTTAGAAAGTTGGTTTCTGTGCCGTCGAATGAATATGCGTATTTAATAAACGATAGTTATGACGTTTTTACTTATGTTGTAACAATAATTATTATTAAAGAAACTAAAGGTACGTCTCAATAGGTCATTTGTTTCGTACAATTGAAATTGTACTGTATATCTATCGATTAAGGTTTCATTTACAAGAAAGAGATTACAAGTATTTGAAGACTTGGTTTCCAGCTCTGGTTTTTTATAATACTTTAGTTCCGAGCCGCTCGGGTGTCGAGTCTTGCAAGTACGTCTTTTGCCCAAAGCCAACGTCTCGGCATCCGGCGGTGGTGGTGGCGGTGGCGGTGGCGATGTGAAAGTTTCCTGCCCGCACCCGTCGCCGTCCCCGTCCCCGTCCCCGCGACGACGCGTGCCGCGTGCCGCGCGTGCTCCGGCTCCGTTTATCTTGTTTGTAGACTCATTCCGGTGCTATCGCGACCCGCACCGCCGCCGCCGCCGCCGCAGCCGGCAGCGCACCGGGGCCGCAGCGATAGCCGAGCTAGTTACTACTTGCGGTACCGACCCTCACACCCTCACCCCCGCACCGCAGCATCGCAGCACCGCAGCACCGCAGCACTGCAGCACGCGCTCGCCCTACTTCCGTCGCATACAGAGGCGCGTACATGGATTGTTTCCTAGGCTGCAACCTCTCCGTCTGCTGGATGCTAGGGCAACTCTCCGCCGAAAGCCTTTTTTATCAGCAACCAGTTTATGTAACATTGGGGTGACCCGATCCGCCGCCGTACACCACCTGGTGCCACCCGGGTGCTGTCAAGGCTGGTTCCGGCGGGCAGGCGGCAGGCGGGTGGCCGTGTCCCGCCACTATGAGACCTGATGATTAACGTCGCGGAATACGTTATCGGTGCCGGGTACTCCTCTGTTGTTATGTTGTTCCGAAAGATTTTTTCATTTTTCATTACCGTTACAAAATAAGTCATTGTGTAATCACTTTGCGAAAGTACCTGCGTGTGCGCGTGCGCTGCCATCGCCTGCTGGTACGTTTGCCAATACCGAGAAATACTCAGTTACTGTGAACAGGTAATAAGACGACCCGCCGGCGCCGACATTTTCCGTGAACTCGCTGCGGGCTCGGGTGGGCTCGGGCGGACTCCGGCGGGGGTGTCCCGCTTCAAAGTAGCGTAGGTATACGACGTTCTCGATAGAAACGCGACCGCTAGGCCGAATGTTCTGAAAAGAACAGTTTTATAGATACAATACAGGAGAACATTCAGTCACGATATAAGAATCTTCATCAACATGACACTACCCGGCGACACGACGCCTCGAAGTGCGGAGCAGAAGCACGTGTCAACTCTATATAATAAATTTCTAGTACAAAATTTGCATCACCATGTTCATAAACAGCCGAGATGTTGACTGGGTCACCGCGTGCGCGTGTACACGTACACAGCTGAGTGTGCGCAAGTTTACGTGCTCGCGGCGATTACAAAAGCGCACTGTCTTGTTTATATCTGGACTCGCGCAGACGCGCGCCCCGCCGACCCAGATGCACCGCCGACCCAGATGCACCGCCGACCCAGATGCACCGGCGGCGCGGTGCGCGGTGCGCGGGGCGGTCATCTCCCCGACAATTTCATTTTGCGAGTGTTTAAAGTGATATCAGTTTAGCTTGTTCCGCAAGCTGTCGCGCTCGGGTTGTGCCGTATGCCGTCCGTCCCGCGCCGCCCCGCTCCAACCGGTCGGACGGCCCGGCCCGGCCCCGCGCCGCTCCGCTCCCCCGCCGCGCGTTTGAAGCCCTTCCGATGATGCTCGCGCGCAACGTAACCTACACACGTACACACACGTACCGACATACCTCCTTAACATTGAGTGTACACTGTGATTGTCTTTTCAAACAACCGTACGTTAGCAGCGGCAGAGATTCTAGTGCTGCAAATACTGGTGCAGGACTTCAATTGTCTGACACGGGACGACAATCTGACGCCGTGCTGTATGAGCAGGCTCGGCTAACGGTCAGCTAGATATCGTAAAATGTGGAACTGTCAACAAGTACTTTCCGTTGGAACGGAGGAGCCGCGGCGTGGGTCGTACAGCTCTGCGGCGTTGGCCCGCACACCCGCGGTGTACCCAGCTGTACGCAAACCGGACGCGGCCCTATCACCCCCCCATCGCCGGCAATCGGCCGAGGTGTGGGACGATGTGAACACCGGGTGACCACACTCGTCGCACGCCTCGTCCGTCTTACCTCTACTGTTCCGCTGGTGCAGATATCTTCCGAAACAACCGTGCCCCGTGAGTATCTGCACCAAGCGGAAACTGAGGACTCTGAAGTCCCGGTCCAGTCAATCGCCGATGACCGGCCGGACGGCCTCAACGGTGAGGCGACCGTGCGACGGTTCAAGGAGTCGCCGCTCCCATCGCCGAAGCACCTCCCTTCGCGCCGTTCGGCGCCACCTCTCCACCTTCCCCGGTGGCGGAAGTTCGCCCTCCCGCTCGAGGGCTCTCTTCTGCCGCCAGTAGTCACGCCAGCGACTCCGCTTCGGGTTCCCACGGCGGCGTCCCGGTGATGACGCACGGCGACTCGAAGGAGGTGGTACGGTACAGACGCTACGGTGGTGTTACCTATTTCAACCGTCTTCGGCAATAAATACCTACCAGCAGTACGAAGTGCCAGCTTTTTTTTACTGTTCCGCAAAATAACGGTGCATGCGAGAGTCGAAGACGAGACGGCGCTGGTACGAGAGTCGTGTGGGTCGCTTTGGTCTGAGTAGGGCATGAGGCCGAGCGGGACAAGGCCCCGCACGCTCCAACCGTCCTATGTGAAGCAGAAAAGCGGGAAAATATTAAGGTCGTTGGATCCGGAGCGAGCGGGCACTGCTGGAGGTGTTTTAATGGAAACAACTTAAGCTTTGGATTATTCTTTATTTAAGTTCAAGAAGAACTTATTCGTACATCAAAAGTTAACGATAACTTGCGTCAGTCGTCCCGTCGGCCGAGCGACAGCCCCTGCCGACACGTTAGTAGCCTTGCGCTCGTGCAGCGTGCTGCGTGCTGCGTGCTGCGCGCGGCGCGCGTCCCTCGGACATCTGCTCGTCCGCTCGTCTGTCCGCCGCGCGCTCTGCAAAAGATATCAACGCGCGCGCTCCCCCGCACCCGGCGCCCCCGCTGCCGCCTGCGGGTCGTCCGGGGCCGAGCCGTGCTGGGGCTGGGGTCGGAGCCGGGGCGAGGAGCGAGCGGGGCGCGGCTCAGTTCGTCACATCACTACATAAACGGTTACATATACACGCACGTGTATAAATACACGGGGCGGGGGCGGGTCAGCACACCGTCTCCATGGGCAGGCGTGCGGGGCCCGCGGCCGTGCCGGCACCGACACCGGCACCGGCACCAGCACCGCCAACGGCACCGGCGGCGGCGCCCGAGGTGGCTGCGGGCGCGGGCCCGGGCGCGGCGGTTGTGTGCGTTAGCGATTCGCCGCAGGACGGCAAGTGCGAAGAGGAGTGGGCAGCGTGGCGCGCGTGGCGGCCGCGGCGCGCGCACAACTTGCTGACCGCGCGCTTCGCGGCCGCCCACGCATGCGGTTGGCATCCCGCCACCAGAAAGATGAACAGCCCCTGCAGCGCGTTCAGCAAATCCGTGGCGTACCACAGGTAGGCCGGCCCGCCCGCCGCCCACGAGATCACGTCCGCGCCCCACGTCACTCCCATCACCACCACCAGCTTCGCGCACACGCGCCCCAAGGCCGCCCTGCAACACCACTCCGCTTACACAAAGATCCGATGCGAACACCGCACCGTGTGTTTTGAGCTTGAAATATATCGTTTTTCAGAGTAACGAAGTACTTCCGGGCTAGCGGCCGGCGCAGCGCAAACATTTCAAAAAAAAAAGTTATTTAGGTATATCCGTTAACCAATTCAACAAGTTTTTATGGCATTAGCGTCTGCGTGCACGCGGCAGCGGCAACTAATAGTCAGGGCTCACCTCTCAGATGTGGACTTGACCTCGTCGCGGCGCCAGAGGCCGCAGGTGAGCTGGCGCGTAGTGGACACAAAGAGGGCGAGGTTGACCAGCAGCAACACACCCACTGGCCCAAAGAAATAGACGAGCACTTCCGCGTCGCCGTAGAACCAACAGCGGCGCACGGCAAACCTCGGGCGCAGGTAGCCCGCGGCGGCGGCGGCCGGCAGCCGGTCCAGCAGCGCGCCCGCGCCCGCTACGCACAGCGGCGCGCCCCACGCGTACACCTGGTACACGCGCAGCCGGCACGCCTCCTGCCCGCGCTCCAGCGACGTCGGCCGGAAGTCCCTACGCACAACACACAAAGCACACTGTGAACGGCCTCCGAACTCCGCGGGGACGCGCGCGCGACCCGTGCACGGGGTGCTGCAGCCCCCCGGAGCAGCGCGTACCATCGGCCACGGCTGCGCATTGCGCCCGCCCGCAGCTGCAGGCACACACAACATACTCACGCACACGATACTAACCGGAATGTCCACCAAATATTGAAACACATAGTGTTAAGCCAGAAGAACGCGGACAGGAACAGGAAGTGCATACAGACGGCTGCACCGCGCCGCGCCGCGCAGGGTACATGCAAACAACGAATCGTCAATTAGTATAGCTGCGGTGCCCGGCGGGCCGGCGGCAGCACTTGGCGCAGTGGGGGACAGTGGGCTTACCGAGCACGCGGCACACCGTCGGCGGGATGCGGTCACCAGCCAGTTGCGTGGCGGCGAGCAGCACGTCGCCCAGCATTAGCGCGGCGACGTAGTGCGTCTGGCAGCGCCAGTGCAGCGCGTGGTGTGCCGCGGGCAGGGCGAAGCCCGCGGCTAGCGTCGCCGCCAGGAACGCGGCGCCCACCGCCAGCCCGGCGCCGTAGAGCGCGTGGTGCGCGGGCCCGCCACCGTCTGCGCGCGCGGCCGCCTCGCACGCGAGCACGCGCGCGCCCGATGCGCCGCGCACCGCCTCCGCGCACCACGCGCCGCCCGCGAGCCGCGCGGTGCCGCCCGCCGCGCGCAGCAGCAGCGCGCCGCCCTCCTCCAGCTGCGCCCCGCTCAGCGCGCCCGCCACCGCGTACCGCGAGCCCTCCGCGCACGCCGGCCATCCGAAACCCACCGCGCTCCCGCTCCCGCTTCCGTTGGCGAGCGCGCGCAGCTCCTCGAGCGCCGCGGCCGCGCCCGTCGCGTCCTCCGCACAATGCACGCCGTCGAAGCCCTGGCTCTCGGCGCAGCACTTGCTCGGCGCCCGCGGCGCGTCTTCGTCGCACACGAGCGCTCCCGCTGCGTCCGCGCAGTACCGCTCCGGCGGCAGCGCCCGCCTCGCGCCTCGCACCAGCAGCGAGCCGTTGTTGGCGAGCAGTGCGTAGGGCGCTGCGTGCTCGGGCAGCACGCGCAGCGGCGCACACGCAGGCAGCGCCGCGTCGCGCACTCGCCAGTGCTGGGGCAGGCGGCCGCGCTCCAGGAACGTGTTGCGGGCGGGCGCGTACACGAGCGGCGCCCAGGCCGGCGCGTCAGGCCCCGGCGCAGAGCACGCGGAGGCGGCGCTGCGCGCGTCCAGCACCGCGGCCCGCAGCGCCCCCGCGGAGAGCCGCTCGCCGGCCGGGCAGCAGTGTGGCACGTCAAGGGGGGCGAGCTTGGCGCCGCCGGCTGCCGTCCACACCGATGCAGCCGCTGCCGCCAACAACAGCGTAAGCGCGTGACACATGGCGATGCCGCTCACCGGCCGCCTGCGTAGCAGCGCATGTTCCGAGCGTCCTCCTGGCTCACGCTTCACTTCCACTTGCACGCACTTGCACGGGCGCGGAGTTTTTAAATCGAGTCGAAAGTGAATATGTTTGTGCCGTAATTCACTGTTCACTGTTGTAAGGGCCGCGATGTAAACATGTCCTTCGCAGAGTTCGGCGAGCACGTGCAAAGTTACCGCGCGCGCGCAACAAACACAACCTCTCCTCGCGGACGCCGACGGTGCACTGCCGAGCGCCGCCGTCGCCGCTCCCCGCGCCCGTGCCGCGCCCGTGCCGCGCCCGCGCCGCGCTACCTCTCCGCACAGACGCGAGCGTTGAGATGTAACTTAAGAACTATTTACACTCCGCCGCCGGACTGCTCGAACGGATAGTACAGGACAATAAAATTAAATGAACCCTATAACCTATATCTTTTCATTTAGTCATAATAAGTTTCTTGATCCCGTTGTAGTGCAAAGCAATACTCTGAACACATCGTCTTTATAACGTAACACGGTTTTGCGCGCTGTGTCACTCGCACCTCGCGATTTTTTTAGGAATGGCTTAACTAATACGTTGTGTCATTTCCGGTTTTCGAAACCTTAATTTACATTAATCTAATTTCCGATATGTACGTAACACTAAGTATGAAATTCATTATTGACTCATACTGAATGAATATATATATGATTATGCTTGGCCACTACTGATCTTTCGCATTAATAGCTCCTTGGGCTTCATTCGCCCACGACGTTTAGCTCGCGGATACCGGATCCGTGAGCCCGGAGTCCGATGAAGCCGCTATAGTTGTCAATAAAACTGCGGCGAAAACATCACCATAAAAATAAAAAAAAAAAAAAAAAATCGCCCACGACACCTTCCTAATTGATTGCAACGTAAAGCGGTAAGCGATTTTTGCATTTGGGAACATGAAACTGCCGAGTCCGCGCCACCCCCCTGCACTTATGTTTATATATTTCTTCACGATCCCCTGTGATGAGCATCAGTTCACGGTGTTGCAAGTGTCCGGCAGATGGCGCCGACTTAATTTCAGACAATGCACTTAGCGATCGTTCGTTAACCGTCCGTTTTGTTTTCAGTTCAGTTTTGAGTTAACGGCGATGCACGAGGCTGGCGCGGTACCGCTGTTACCCGCACTGCACCAAACCCCACACCGACAACGCGGACTTCGCATGTGCCGAACCCAATAGCGAAACGAACCGCGCTTTAAGCCTAACAGGCTGCTTTAATTACAAATAAAACACTTAATAACTTTAAATTTTATTTAACTGCAGAAAGGCGCGCATGTGAAGCCGGTGCCCCGCTCCACTTGGCCGGCGGCACGCGGCGGCTCGCGGCGGCTCGCGGCGGCGCGCGCGCACCCAGCTCGCGGCCGGCCGCGCAACGTGCGACACAGTCTATTGTTATTTGCGCGACTCGCGTCGGCCATCTGTTGCTATTTACAATTATATACAATAAATTCAACCGCGTGACACAAGTACACAAACAGATTTATTACATAAGTGTGCGCGTGTCCTCGTCATCTACAACTGGGGAGTGGATGGGGGAGCGGGCACTAGGGTGGCGCTGGTGGCGCGGCGGCCGGCACTGCCGGCGGCGCGGGTGCCGGCTGCTCGCGCGCGCCGTAGTTGGGCGGGTTGGCCCATGGATCGTAGCCCAACACAGAAAGCATGGGCGCTAGCTCGGCCATGTCGGCGCGCACGTCTGCCGGCAGCTGGCCCACCCACTTGTCCAGCGCGTCCAGGTTTACCGGCCGCACGACCTGGTCCGACGACCGCTCCACACTGCACAAACAACTTTACCCATTGTACAAATATCACCACATCGAGCGTGCGGTGCGTCGCGGAGTGCGATATGAATCAATAAAAGAATGAATTATACATTTACTGAGATGGGACAGAAGAGAAGAGACCTCACGCACACACACACGCTATTTATAGAAAAACATATGAAATGTAATAAAATGAATTCCGTATCGGGTGTGTACGTGCGCTGCAATGGTAAAAGGTCTCAGCTCAGCATATGTTCCGCCAGCTAGTGGCGACGTACCACCGACGTACTGGTCATCACATAAAGAACCCTGTATTGAGGAGTGTAAGTGGGAGTGGTGCTAGTGGCGCTGGTGGCACCGGTGATGCTGCACTATGCATTCTAATTACATGCAATTATTCCTCTCGACTCTTAATCCCCGATGTAATATTGCAAGGATACGCATAACTATTTTATAAGATCTCACGTACTTGGACAGCGCGACGCCGTTGGGTTGGTTGATGTACCGTTCGTGGTGCAGTACTGCATCGTGCCACGGCAGCTCAAGGAATGAGAGCACGCGACGCATCGTTGCAGCCGGAGCCAGCACCAGCGACTCGTAGCGGACGAGCAGGCACCGCGCCGCACCCAGCGAACGGCACTGCTGGTACATCAACTCCACGGCGTGGTTCCATTTGCTTAGGCACTGTCGGTAACTCGACAGGTCGAATCCTGTGATCGTCACCTGCGGCACGTCGTGGCAGCATGTTACTATCACAATACCTAATAATCCGGGGTGGCGCTAGCAGCTGACGCCATAGAGGAAGTGCCAACTCGGGGAATACAGTCAAATTTCGTAGTGATGTATTTAACGCGTTATTATACACCACCAACATACCTTACGAGTAATAATTGAATGTACAGTAGCCCGCCCATCGCGAACCATGAATAGGAACTTGGCATTCGGGAACAACTCGAGCACGTAGGTGCCCATCTTGAGCACGAGAGGGTCCTTGTTGCAGAGCCTCGGCGCGGGCTCGCCGTGGCGAACGATGACCTCGAGGCAGAAGGCAGCGATTGCGTTGTCGAGCACCGCTTTGGACACCCCGGCCTGTTCGAGCCGCACGCTCTCCTTTTGCGAACGCATCCAATGCTGCCGCATCTGCAGGATACGCGGAACCACACGTGTTTCTTGCCCACAGCGCACGTCAGGATGCGCGTCCAGCATAGCGCGCATTAGTGTAGTGCCGGACCGTGGCACTCCGCCGATGAAGATGAGTGGCAGTTCACGCCCGGCAACCTGCGCGCCGGCGCCTGCACCCGCGCCCCATCCCGCCGCCACGGCAGGCGAGCGCCGCGTCGCCCACGCCCACAGCAGCAGCGCGCCCAGTGCCAACGATGCCGCGGCGCGCCACCGCACGCCTACACCGCGCCACATCACACCTCTCTTCTTCGCTCCCCTTCAAACAAATGCATTTTCAGCTTTATAAATTCAATTGTCGGAAGTGAACAAACAAAGTAATAGGCAATGATGACAAAAGCCAAAGAAACTGTCGAGTACTATTTCTGACATCTTGAAAGAAAAGTAATAATATACTGCAACATTCAACATTAAATTTAACTAAAATATTACAAAAATAATCAAAAGGTGATTAAGGAAGTGAAATGTGTTAATATTAAATTTGCCACAGTCCCACTTCCTCACAGCTACCTCATATATATATAGGAGAGATACAGATATTTATTGACCCATCACAAGATCTCTCAAACGATTAAATGTAAAAATGCAAAATTGGGTAGAGAAATTCTTCCCCGAAGAGTCGCAGAGGAAAGTTTTTTCTCTTTATTACGGCCAGTGGAGGAGGTGGGGGGACAACTAGTAATACAATATACAAAAACCTCAAGTTACTAAGATTAATTAAAAGTACTTTACTTAGGTTACCTGATAGTCACTCAAAGGCAGAGAAAATATGTTACAATCAATAACACAGTTGCATATTTTTCACTTTATACAAATTTAAAATATATTTATGAGAAGACTTAGTTCATACTAAGCACAATAAATGTTATAGAGTATTTTATATACAGATTAAATTAAAAAAATAATTGACTTACAAGAAGTGTATGTTGTTAAGATAAAGAAACAGATCCTGCAACAAATTTTCAAGGGAAAATTTAAAACTAACTACATACATAAGACAATGTTACATATAACCAGTGGACTGAGTGTATTATATACATTAGTTATTAGTGGCACCAATCACATGTGAAATTAGATCAACATTTGTGGGTGATGTGTTGGTGCTAGCTACTAGCTGCTCCTGAGTAAACAAAATTAAACAGATATTTTGTTCACAGGTATTTATAGGACCTCAATTGTAAGCAATTATAAGTAAAGGCTAAAGAATCATTTATTATTGGATCCTTTTACACCAATCCATTGAAACATTCAAAGAATTTTAAATTATCCAAACCGTATATTGCATTTACAAAATTTTGCACAGGTTTAATATCAGTGTTGCGTCACTTACCTACATTAAAATGCGATTTGAAAACTGCTGTTTCTTTATTGCCAACACATCTCGTGAGTTTACTCAAATATTAGTACATATTTGTAAAGTGTACAAACTCACAAATAAATTACGAATAGTCCAGTACAAACTGAAACCTCGCTTATATTCTGTGTTTTAATAATCTAATGTGGATCCCAAAACTGCCGAGTTTTTAATTTAAAAATAAACTTAACGTTAGCAGTCCCGCATCTGCAACGCTCGCCGACACCTGTCAACCGCTAGCAGTTTATTTTCCTCCAGCTGTCAGGCGAGAAGCGGAGCAGGCGGCGACGTCACTGCCATTGGCCGCTGGAGCCGGGCCGGGCATCAAAAAATAAGAAATGTAATTATAAAACAGTTTATATTACCGATTTGTAACCAAACACTGTCTCAAATATGAACTGACAAATTATTGTAACTGAATAAATAATTTAAAACTTTTATGAAAAGGGTTCGTAATCAAAAAATATTTGATAAAAATAATAAAAAACTGGTATAGTTTACATAATTTATTTTAATATTCATGATTTCTTTTACTTTCTTTTAGCTACATTTATGACCCATATTTTTTTTTCCTCGGGGATTCTTATGACACACACATGTTCTTTTCCCAACGTCCACAATCTATTAAAAATCCTGGACGATACTGTAATAATATTTTATATAAGAATAATAATATTTTCCAATCCCTTATTTAGGAATAAAGGTTAGTAATGTGTATGATTTTTTAAGATTAATATTATATATATCATCTTTCTCTCAAAACTTTTCCAAATTTGGTATTTTCGAGACTGTCCCACAATAACAATGTTATTTTGTCAATTATCTGATTTTTTCCTCACTGGAAGCTCAAGGTCACTGGGTATGACACCCAATGACATGAATTATATATATATATATTTAAAAAAAATGTCTACACATATAAATAGTTAATAATTTATACTAATTAATTTTTTTTCCTTTTTGTGAATTTTTGAAGTTAAAGTTATAGTGTCTACAACACGCAGTCTGTCTTGATAAATATGTGTTTTAAATTATAGAGCGCGATTATAATTCGTGTTTACTTCGAACAATAAAGACAGCAATTTGACATTTTACCTAATATAAGTATAAATTATATATTTTTGGGGAATATATTATACAGTTGACAACACTGCTTGTAAACATTAAATTGATGTATACAAACTGTTTTGTTGATTTTTTGTTTGAAATATAGGCAAAAATCTGTTCGTTTTACGTCGAGACTTATTATTTTATTTTCAATGTTTTAGGATGTCTTCGAAAAGTTTGAAATATTGCCGATTACATATTAAGTTTGTGCGACTGACGCATCGTTCCGTTCACGGTATTCAGAAGTCAATATGGCCGCCAGTACATATTTGTCAAAAGTGATTGTTGCGGTTTATAAAAGTGTAACGGCTAAGTCAATATTATACAACTTTTTGAATCCTCCCATATGTGCCTAACAAAATTAAGTGCTACAAATTATTTATTTATTTTTATTTCATAGTAAATATGAACATAACATTAACATATATCAAAACAATCGGGTTAGCGTCCGAGTGTAGAACAGTACAGTGCGATTAGTTGTTTGATTTGTGTAGTGGTTCGTGACAAAGGAATAAGGAGAATCAAATTGCTCGCGATGTCGCACGATGAATTGTGGCGATGATAGCCTCTCACGTCGCGCGGCCGGTGCAGCTCTGCCACTCATGGTACGTCAACCCTTGACTCGATAAAGTAGGGTACGTACCTTACAAGTTCAGCGAGTGTGTGTCTGCATTAGATGTATCTTTTTTGACGAGTAAAGGTAATAAAAAGTATTCTGAACCCTAACCTGTGATATAGGTGCTTCAGTCTGATAATTATTTTTATAGTTTTACTATTAAAACATTATTATTTATCTACATTATCATTGACAGTTTTAGTGCTACTCTAACCGCTTTCGGACACAGGTCTTGTCTGTAACCAAAGTTTTTCGTCGTTTCGGTCGTATGTCTGCTGTCAAACATCACAACAAGGAACCGTACTAATTATATACTGTTCGGTTAAGTATCTATTTACAATTTATCCGCACAAATATAAATTTCGAATGGAACCATTCAAAAACTTTCAATTGGAGATAATAAAAACTAGTGTCAACAAAGCCTGTTCATCAGTCTAATTTTTTATTCAACATAAGAACATTCATTCACTTACTGTATGTTAAAATTTACCATTCTTTCGCAAAATAAATGCTTCATACATGTGAAGAATAGGTACATGAAACTTGATAGGCTACATGTCTAATTTTTTTTTGTTTCTATGTCTAACCTGCTATTAACATACTACTTGAGAATCATTGCATTTTATTTGCACATTCTTTTTTTTTTCCTAGCCATTATCATATGTGGTGGTTATAGTATCTTCATAAGCTAACTAGAACATACTTGTCATGGATTTTATTTAGTCTAATTACCTCACACATCTGTCATAGCAACTTGGATGGTATGCACATTCTTTTTAATAATGACCCAGGTTTCACTGCTGTACAAAACATTAGGTTTTATGATGGTTAAGACCATAACTTAAACCTTTGAGTTTCACAGGCATCCTTCTATTAAAAGTAACATCATATTTTACTAGTTAAGACATTTTCAACTTTTTTTTGAAATTGTCAAATTGTAATATATATGTTGTGATGGAATTGTTAGTATATCCTTCTTATTAAAATTGTCATGAAGATAATCATAAGCTCTAAGACAGTCCCTGTGTCGGAAGTTCAAAAACGATTGAACATTTGCAGCTTTACCCCATAGACACCTTAGAACCCTAGAACACCTCAAGACATTGTAGAAATAAAATGATGCCCTTAGTCTCAAAAGTTATATCTCGCTTGCATGACTGAAGTATATTGCCTATTGTTCTTAATTAAATTTATATATAATATAATAAATATAATAACAGCACATTTACGTCCCCACTGCTGGGGCACAGGCCTACCCTCAATATGAGGGCGGTTGGGCCATAGTCACCATGCGGGCCCAATGTGGGTTGGTGACTTCACACATACCTTAGAATAAATTCTAAGTCATGTGCGGGTTTCCTCACGATATTTTCCTTCACTGTTTGTATCTCGCTGTTGTAACTAAAGTCCACAAATGTACATAACTTAAAATATTAAAGTCATCCGTACATGCCGAGATTCGAACCCTAGACCTTCAGAATGAAAGCTGCACGCTCTAACCATTAGGCCAGAGAGCTTCAAGCTACAACAAAATTTATATGGTTCAAATATAGTTTATAAAATTGCTATTAGACAATCCCATTTCTTATACAACATATTTCAAAATAATATTCCAAACAGATCAATGAAAGTTACTTTTCAACAGAATCTAAAACTATTAATATACCTCTATATTGCAAGAACTTTCTACTTTCACATATAGACCATTGGAAAAAATTGTACTTGTCACAAATAAATATTCCAAAAATAAAGTAGAATTTAAGAGTGTATCTGATTGATTTAGAGGGAATAATTAGATCGATGCAATTAAAATAGAGTTGACAGCTTTTAAGGGTGTATTTCTTGATGAGGTTACTTCTATCTTTTTATTCTACATAATCTTGCATCTACTATCACTGCTCTTTCAACAAAAAATAGTTCCAGTCAATGTTGCACCTGAATGAACACCTGTACAAATAGAATACATACAAAAATGGTTCATTTACATTATCTCATTTGGGGCATTCTTGTGTAGCAGTACAGACCAATACTAGGACAGCAAAAGCTGTTTTAACAATTTTTTAAGCCTCTTGGACTAAAACATTCTGGTATTATATATCAGGTGTACCGGTATGACATGAGTGTTTTTTGTGAAAATAAAACACTAATTATTAATGGGAAAGTAAAAAACATTTCATTCAAAGTATTGGCCGTTGTTTTCTACACATTGTGACCACGTTTCTACACAATTTGTGGATACCGCGCCAATAAAATTGTTCGTCTTTTAAAACAAACCAACCAGACACCCAATTTTCGACCTCCTCGTAGGAACCAAAGTGCTGCTCAGACAATGCGTGTTCCATCGATGAAAACAAATGGTAGTTGGAAGGAGCAGGTAGCAGCTCCCAGCCAAGTGTTTTGATTGTATCCTGAACCGGTTTTGCTTTGTGTGCAGGCGCATTGTCATGGAGCAAAATTATCTTGCCGTGTCTTCTGGCCCATTCTGATCGTTTCTCCATCAATGCATGGTTCAAATTGATCATTTGTTGTCGGTAGCGATCAGGGATCAGCGATCAGTATTAACGGTTTCACCAGGTGGGAGTTTAGGAGCTCGTGGTACACCACACACCTTTCTGATCCCACCAAACACACAGCATTGTCTTCTTGCCGAATGGATCTGGTTTTGCAGTCGATGTTGATGGTTGATGGTTGTCCCGGATTAACCCATGATTTTTTCCATTTAGGATTCTTCTCATCACTTTCTGGTACAAAATTCAACATTTTTAACACGATGAAAAAATATGATGTTGTCTGTTCAATGACTTGATGTATACTAAATATGTTTCACAGATGTCATAGCAAGCAAACAAAATATAAATAAAGGCTCTTACAAAACAAATGTTGCCTATCGAGACATTTGTATTTTGACGCTCACTTCATACCTTCATACCGGTACACCTGTGTATATTTACTTATTGGGTCTACAATCAATCATACACTATGACCTTCACTGACATATGCAAATAATTTAAACAAAACATTTTAGTGCAAGATTGTTAAGAAGCAGACATTGCTTGCAGAGCCTAAAATTGGAGAGTTGAAAACAAGCACAGAACACTACAGTGGCAATGACGGAGGAGTAATTGCACTTCTAGGAATTCTAATAGGTCCCCTAATATTGAAGTTGGATAGAATTGAGGGTGCAGACAATTTTATTGTTAAACAATTTAAACATGAACATTAAGTCCAAAATATGTCTCTATGACTATCTAGAGATAAAGATATGAAAATCCTGGTGCCACTAAAACCTCATTTGGATTTTACTCCAGCCCCAAGCTATGTGTAACAAAGTGAGGATGCCAAACTGTATTGCATTTAAATATTTAGTATTGTGAATAAATCTGCCACAGCACCGAAGTTCCAGTAATTTTGCTGCTATGGCATCATGTCCTACATAGATGAATATGAGATGAATTCTTTGAACATTTTGTTTGTAATTGCAATGGTTCCTTGCTATACTGCAATACTTCTTGGATTATCCTTCCTTTTATATCTTACACTTTATTAAGAATCCTTATAGGTTCATAACTAAGAATAAATTTTATTTTGAAGGAGTTATGTACATGAGTCATGTTCATATTTATTGTACACACTCGTGCCTGAGTACTAACTAACACTCCTCAAAACTTGAAAACAATCAAGGTGTAAAAAATTCTTGACACATTAATTATTTATAATATTTTTTATGTCATTTAGGGTTATGAAACAGGATATTAATATAGAGGTATAATAAGTAGATATATTAACAATAAATGTTATTTGACCATTTTGTGCAAAGGGGCAGAAATCCTTTTGTGTGTACTGTCTCTGCAAACTGTAACAATTATTTGTCTCGTTGTTATGGTAAAGTTGTTGAAAATACAAGTAGATGGAAGCCTTACAGGAATACTACCTTTGACAGATATTTACACAGTTTTATCTGCAGTTGTTTTAGTTTTCTGGAATCTGAACTGTATAGCATTTTAAATGTTTACCTGGGCGCCTGTAGCTATAGCACTTTTCAAACTGGAATGATATAATCATTAGCCCTGAAGAGTATAAAACATTTGGTCGGGAAGTCATGTATACATAACCTACTGGATCCATGAATTTTGTTATGAATAGAAAATAAAGATGTTAAAGAACTTTTGTAAAAATAGAATTAAATGGTAGATTGTTCTAGTTGTCTGCACTGATTAACAGATCTCACATAGATTTCCAGCGGGCATGATCCACTCTTACATCCATATCAAATTTGTCTCTAATGTAAGCACTTACACGACGGCCTGCCGTAAGTTCAATTGTACGACTCGCCGCAACTACTTATTAAACGAATGTGTTAAGGGTGTGGAGCGGGGCGGCGGCGGCGGCGGCGGCGGCGGAGGAGGTGCAGCCGGCGGTGGTGGTGGCGGCGGCGGCGGCGGTGGCGGTGGCGCCGGCGGTGGGGGTGGAGCGCAGGGCGCGCTCAACGGCGCCGCGCGGCCCGACCGCGGCGATGAGCAGCCCCCCCGCAAGCGTGCCAAGCTCGTGCCAGACGACGTGCACGCGCTGCGCAAATGCCTGCTTGAATTCAAGTTGCTGCGTTTGAAGAACTTACGAGAGAGGTGAGCGCATTAACCCGAGGGGCCGCGTGCCGCGCGTGGCGGACGTGCAGCCGCTCTAGCGTCGCGCTCGGTTGCAGGTTCACGGAGCAACTGAGCGAGCTGTACTTCCTGCAGGCGGGCGGCAACATGATGGACTATGCAGCGTGGCGTAAACGGCCGCCTGCAGCGCAATTTCTGGCGTTCCTGGAAGCCCGTCGCCCGCCGCCCTCGGCGCCGCCGCCGCCGCCCGAACCTCCGCCTGCGCCTGCGTCCGCGCCCGCGTCCTCACCGCCCCCGCCATCCATAACACCGCCGCCCCCGCCACAGCTCCTACCTTCCGCACCAGCATCACTTAAGATCGTACAGCCGACAGTTTCCGTCGCACCGCTACCTATCGACATCCCCATGTCTACTCCTGCCTCCGCGGCCACTCTTGATCCTGTGTCGATCGCTTCGACAACGACAGTGGCCACCGCTCCGCAAGCTACCCTGAGCGCTGCCGACGAAATGGTAGAGAAGGCTAAACAAGAGGCTTATGTGGCGGCGCGCGTGGCGGAGCTGGCGCGCGCCGGCCTTTGGACAGAGCGCCGGTTGCCGCGCGTCATGGAGCCGCCGCGCCCCAAAACGCATTGGGACTACTTACTCGAGGAGATGGCTTGGCTCGCCCAAGACTTTGCCCACGAGCGCAAGTGGAAGAAGCAAGCCGCTAAAAAGGTGTAAATTTATTGTTTACAATGCTTGTCCTTTCATAGCTTACAGTTAATTGTTTAATATTTTTTATCGGTTTCCAGTGCGCCAGAGCAGTCCAAAAATATTTTCAAGACAAAGCTGTTGCCGCACAGAAAGCAGAAAAAGCCCAAGAATTGCAATTGAAAAAGATTGCTTCATTTGCTGCAAAGGAAATTCGAATGTTTTGGTCTAACGTAGAGAAAGTGAGTACATTGCATTCATTCGGTTGTGTTTGTACCTGTACATGTGAGGCACCTTTGCAGCTCTAAGTTCTGAATGCAAAGAGGAAAGACTTAACATTGAATATTTTGCATTCGCCTGTGTGTATGGTGTTTATTGGTCCAAAGTCTGATCTACAATTTAATCTAAAGTCATTTGAAATGAAGCAATTTATGTTATAGTAGTCATACAATATTTACAAATGATTCTTACTTAGTTGGTGGAGTGGAAACGGGTGCGGCGGGTGGAGCGCGCTCGGAAGGAGGCGCTCGACGAGCAGTTGAGTTACATCGTGGACCGCACGGAGCGCTACTCGCGGCAGCTGGCCGCCAACCTCAGCCGGCCCGCGGCGCCCGACACCAATGTCGGGGTCGCGGGTGCGCTCGACCCGACCGACGCGCCTGACGCGCTCGACACGCCGCCTTCCGACGACGAGTTCACCCCGCGCGGCTGCTCCGACGACGACGAAGAGACGATAGCGGCGGCCGAGCGCGAGGCGGCGCTTGATGCTGTCGACCATCGCGACGAACTCGAAGCGCTACGCCGCGAGTCGGACCTCGCGCTCGGTGACCTTCTGCCGCCCGGCTACGTGCCCGCGCACTCTCCGCCTCCCTCTGACTATGGACCGGACGCGGACTCGGCCGACGACGAGGACACCATCGCTGAGCAGGAACTCGCTGAACGCCCAGAAGACACTGCTGCGGAGGTTGCTGCTCTGCAGGATGAGGCCGAGCTCAATCTTGACGAGCTTATGAGCCGCTACGCTGCTTCGTATCCAGCAAATTCGACAGCCGGACCTGATGAAGACACTGATGCCTCGACCGCAACCGAAGTGGACGCTGATACCGACGTAGATAATGACGAAAATGATGAGGGGTTAAATGAGGAGTATGAGAATATGAACGATACAGACGACGACTTCAGAAGCGTTTCCGACTCATCCGATTCAGAAGCGTTGGAGATGCTTATGGAAGCACAGACGGACGAGGCGTGCGGTGGCGAAACGGGAGAAGAAAATGGGAAGAGCGCTGGAGGAGAGCAACGAGTGGAGGCAGCGGCTTCGTTGGCTGCGTCTCTGCAGCCCACTGGCACCACGCTGTCGGAGACTGCTGTAGGCACGCCAGTGCCGCGGCTGCTGAGGCATTCTCTTCGGGAGTACCAACATGTGGGCCTACACTGGCTGGCTACAATGCACGCGCGCGGTCTTAACGGTATACTGGCCGACGAGATGGGGCTAGGCAAAACTATCCAGAGCATCGCATTGCTGGCGCACCTCGCTCTCGAGCGGCGCGACTGGGGTCCGCACCTTGTTGTGGCACCAACCTCAGTCGTGCTTAACTGGGAGATGGAGTTCAAGAAGTGGTGTCCTGCATTCAAAATTCTCACTTACTACGGGACTATTAAAGAGAGAAAGTTGAAACGTGTGGGTTGGACTAAAGCAAACTCTTTTCATGTGTGCATAACCTCTTACAAGTTGGTGGTGCAAGATCATCAAAGTTTTCGAAGAAAAAAATGGAAATACCTTATTCTTGATGAAGCCCAGAACATAAAAAATTTCAAGTCTCAAAGGTGGCAGATGTTATTGAACTTTCAAACGGAAAGGTGAGTGACTTTCTTTATGAGTTGTTACAATGTTATCACGCACGACCTCATGCCGCGCTTCTTGCAGGCGACTGCTGTTGACGGGCACGCCGCTGCAGAACAGCCTGTTGGAGTTGTGGTCGCTGATGCACTTCCTGATGCCCGATGTGTTCGCCTCGCACTCGGAGTTCCGAGAGTGGTTCAGTCCCGTAGCCGGCATCGCGGAGGGCTCGCAGTGCTACAACGATGCCCTGGTACGCGCCTTTCACAACTTGAATTTCCTCGTGATGTCGACTAATTACCGTTTGCCTAACTATACGACACACGGATTAATTAAGCCTAATGTGGTGAACCTTATCGACACGTACTCGCCGAAAGCAACGGCTTTTGCCGCTGGGCGCGCGATGGCTGTGGTTCAATCATAATATTGACTTTATTATTCTTTGATTTTATCATGTACAGCTATGTAAATGTGTGGATGTCAAGGTGCGGCGCCTGCACGAGATCCTGCGGCCCTTCCTACTGCGGCGCCTCAAAGCTGACGTGGAGCGCCAGATGCCGCGCAAATACGAGCACGTGCTTATGTGCCGCCTCGCTAAGCGCCAGCGCTATCTCTACGACGACTTCATGGCGCGCGCTAAGTACGTACCGCGCCGCTGCACTCGTCTCTGGTACCCGTCTTCGGGGGTACCTTCTTTACTCACTTTCACTTTATTGATCGGGATTTTTTTTATAAATTTTTTGACACAAATTTAAGAACTTCCCAAACCACTGAAGTGGTTTATAGGCACTGTCATTCCGCCCCTCCTAATATTACTACTAGTCATCATATATCACTTACAGGACGCGGGAAAGTCTCGCCTCTGGCAACTTGTTGAGCGTGATCAATGTGCTGATGCAGCTGCGAAAGGTGTGCAATCACCCGGACCTATTTGAGCCGCGTGCTGTGTCGTCTCCGCTGCAGCTCCGCGCATTGGATATGTTGATGCCCTCGCTAGCGCTTGGCGCGGCGAGCGGAGCGCGGGCTGCGCTACGGGCGGCGGCGCGCCTCGCCGGCGACCTCGCTGCACTCGAGTCCACCGGTGTGGGTGCATTTGCAGCGCACCGCACCCGCCACCTAGCGCCGCCGCGGCGTGCTCTAGATGATCTGGTAGAGACGCGCCGACCGCCGCCCCGCCCACCGCCGTCCGCACTCCGTTTACACTTGCGCCTCGTACCGCGCGCGCCGCCTTCACAGCCACCACAGGCGCCGCTGCCCCCTGCCGCTACGCGTGCCTCTGCTGCAGTCGCGGTGCGTCCCACCGTTGCTTCAGCAACGGTTGCGCCGGTACACGGTCCCGCGGCTCGCACGGCAGCCTGGCGTCGCGCGGCGCTCCGTCGGCTCGCTGTGACCAACGAGCGCCGCTGTTGGCGCCTGCCGCTATACGGCGCAGACCTACGCGCCGCTGTACGCGCCTCTACACATGCCGTTGCGCCGCGCGATATTGAGGACCTGCTGCAGCAGATGCACGATGTTATCGACAGGTAATATTTATATCTTTTGAACTAATGGATAAATTAGTATATGATCATTGATGCCGAAGTTAATTGCTATAGTGCCTACTACGACTATATCTGTTTGTTAGCTATAGTTATTAGTCACCAGTAAGAAAAATGGTCGTGACATTATTAATTATATATTTTTTATAAGTAGATTTAAATGGAAAATATTCAGTGCTGTTTAAAAACAACATGCTCGTGGTTCAGGTTCAGCGTGTGCTGCGGCGGGGCGCGTGCTTGTACCGCTGAGCTGGTGTGCGGCGGCGGAGTGGAGTGGCGGGAGTGGCGACGGCGCGCAGAGCTGGAGGCGAGCGTGGCGGGCCCGCACGCGCGCTCCGCCCTCGCTCTCCTGCACGCGCCAGCCGCGCGCCAGGCTGTCGCGTTCCCGCACCCGCGCCTGCTGCAGTATGACTGTGGTATGTGTAGACTATGAAAATATACAAAAATCAATAACATCGCTTTGCGCAAGTGTATTCGCCAAAAAGAATGGTGCTCGTCGCAACGACCTTTAGGTAAGAGATAGATAATAAAATATACATATAGAGATATGTACATATATATTTACAAGGAGGGATCAAAAAGTAGTGAGAATGATATAGAATATAATGACTATTGACAACTTAATAATTTCTACATAGTCTCCGAGTCTCTCTACACACCGAGTCCAGCGCTTTTCCAAGGCTTCAATCCCTAGCAAAAAAAAGTTTTGTCTTGCTCCTGCAAAAAGCCTCCCTGGCAGAGACACAGGATCCACGGCATCCATCATTCCCCTTAAGTATTCATTCAATTTGAGGAACAGATAAATATCGCTAGGCGCCAGATCTGGTGAATAAGGGGGGGTGGTCAACCAATTCGAAACCAGCTTGCTGAATGGCAGTTATTGTAACAACGCACACCTTTTCGAAGTTTCTCTTTCCTTTTCTCTTTGATGGCATTCCTCAACTTGGGAATTAAAGCTGCATAATATTTGCCTGTAATAGTGGATCTACGCTCCAGGTAATCATTTAACGATATCCCTTCCGAGTCCCAAAATATTGAGTCCATAAGCCGATGCCATGACACGAATCTTCTTCGGGGTCGGTGATGATGGACATTTCCATTGAGAAGATTGCTGTTTTGTCTCGGGATCATATGTAGTGAGACCAAGTTTTCAGAATCTTCTTGAAACTTGTCCAACAATACTCGTATCTTCGAAATGTCAAGTTGATTTTGTTTCTGAGTGTCGGTTAACATCCTCGACACCCATCTCGCGGAGACTTTTCTCATATTCAAACATTGTTTCAATATGGATTGAATACTTCCATATGAAATGCCCGTTACCGTTACTTAAATTAAGTTTCGGATGGTAACTCTTTGAGCGATCACTCAATACAATTTTCTCGACTTTCACAACATTTTTTTGGGCGACTGATGTAGATGAATGTGGTGACATTGAAATCGCAATGAATCTCTTGCGTCGTTAACTTTTTGAAACGGAGCTACTTAATAACGGCTCGCACTTCGCTTTTCTCCAATTTTGAAAACACGTTTCTACACGAAACAAACAAATGACAGCATTCAGAAAAAAAAAGAGAATCAAAGATTTTTTTCTTTATTAATATTACAAATATGTATCTCAGCTATGTCAGTATTTCTTTTTTTTCTAACCAAGGAGTATATATGTCGTTCTCACTACTTTTTGATCCCTCCTTGTATATATAAAGATAGTTGATATAAATAATTCTTTAACTTGAATTTTGGTGCGACTCGCTCCGTCGGAAAGAAGTGTGGAGTCCGGCCGGGTCGACAGATGGCGGTGTAACCATTGCTATCTGCTATGACAGAAGAAGCGGGGCTGCCATTGTCGGAGTTGAAATTTATACTTAGTACTTATACACAATAGGCGTATAAGTAAAAATTATAGAAGAAAAGATTGACTCAGTGATTATTAAATATTAAATGTCGTTTCTTTGATAACAGAGCAACACATTATTTAATTCACCATCCAATAATAATAGACTATTATATATTTAAACAATCCACACAATATATAATTAGACAAATGTGGACTACGCTGAGAACACATTAGGCCACACACCCTCAAAACTGATTTTCAGCTCTGCCATTTGTTTGTCACTACTGATTGTGACAGGAACCACCAAAGGAAACCAAAGTAATACAAAGGACAGGTACGTAAACACAGACAAGACACGATAACACATAAACATAAGGAAGGACACAAAACAGTGGCAAGGAGCAAGTGCTGGAACAGACTTTAAAGTACTGAGACAGCTAGATTATAGACTAAGTTTTTGCTCCATTATAAGCCATGATTTATAGCTGGCCTTAAAATTATTAATTGTCTTTAAGTGTCTACAGGGAGGCAGGGGATTGTTCCTACACTTCCCACTTGCAGGGTGAAAGTATGAAGACATCGCTAATCTTCTAGCGGCGTTACAGGAAAGCTGCAGACGCTCGACGGGCTGTTACGTCGGCTGAAGGCGGGCGGACACCGCGTGCTGATATTCACGCAGATGACGCGCGTGCTGGATGTGCTGGAAGCGTTCCTGTCCATGCACGGCCACACGTATCTGCGGCTGGATGGCGCTACACGCGTCGAGCAGCGACAGCCGCTCGTGGACCGATTCAACGCGGACGCGCGCGTTTTCGCGTTTATTCTGTCGACGCGCAGCGGCGGCGTGGGGCTCAACCTGACGGGCGCCGATTGCGTTGTGTTCTATGACTCTGATTGGAACCCCACAATGGACGCGCAAGCGCAGGACCGTTGCCACCGCATCGGGCAGACGCGCGACGTGCACGTGTTCCGCCTCGTCACCGCCGCCACTGTGGAGGAGAACATCCTGCGTAAGGCCGAGCAGAAGCGCGCGCTCGGACACCTCGCCATTGAAGACGGTCACTTCACCACCTCCTACCTGCGACTGGTCAGTTTCACAGAACGAGGTCGCCTAACAAGATGTTTTATATCATAAAGCACAGTCCTACCCTCAATATGAGGGCGATTGGACCATAGTCACCACGCTAGCCCAATGCGGGTTAGTGACTTCACACACACCTTAGAATAAATTCTAATTCATGTGCAGGTTTCCTCGCGATGTTATCCTTCACCGTTTGTATGTCGCTGTTGTGACTAAAGTTCACAAATGTCTATAACATAAATATTAAGCCATCGGCACGTGTCGAGATTAGAACCAGCGACCTTCGGAATAAAAGCCGCACGCTCTAACCATTAGGCCAGCAAGCTAGCTTTGGTTAACTGTTTTATATAAATATATACTTAGGTGTACCGTACCGGTATGAAATGAGCGTTTTTTTTGTGAAAATAAAACGCTAATTATTAATGGGAAAGTAAAAAACATTTCATTCAAAGTATTGGCCGTTGTTTTCTACACATTGTGACCACGTTTCTACACAATTTGTGGATACCGCGCCAATAAAATAGTTCGTATTTTAAAGCAAACCAACCAGACACCCAATTTTCGACCTCCTCGTAGGAACCAAAGTGCTGCTCAGCCAATGCGTGTTCCATCGATGAAAACAAATGGTAGTCGGAAGGAGCCAATTCTGGTGAATACGGCGGGTGGGGTAGCAGGTAGCAGCTCCCAGCCAAGTGTTTTGGTTGTATCCTGAACCGGTTTTGCTTTGTGTGCAGGTGCATTGTCATGGAGCAAAATTACCTTGCCGTGTCTTCTGGCCCATTCTGGTCGTTTCTCGATCAATGCATAGTTCAAATTGATCATTTGTTGTCGGTAGCGATCAGCAATCAGCGATCAGTATTAACGGTTTCACCAGGTGGGAGTTTAGGAGCTCGTGGTACACCACACCACACACCTTTCTGATCCCACCAAACACACAGCATTGTCTTCTTGCCGAATCGATCTGGTTTTGCAGTCGATGTTGATGGTTGATGGTTGTCGCGGATTAACCCATGATTTTTTCCGTTTAGGATTCTTAAAATAAATCAATGTCTCATCGCCAGTAACAATCCGATGCAAAACCGATTTTCTTTCGTGTCTTTGAAGCAAAATTTCACAAGTGTTTTTTCGGTTTTCCGTCTGTCTTTCATTCAATTCATGTGGCACCCATTTTCCACACTTTTGGATCTTTCCCATAGCTTTTAAACGGTCAGAAAATGTTTGTTGTGTTGTTGTGCAACATTTAACATTTCTGCCATTTGCTTTTGATTCAAAGTGTCATCTCCATCCAATATCGTTTGCAATTCGGCGTCTTCAAACGTTTTTGGTGGTCTTCCACGTTCTTCATTTCTCACATCAAAATCATTATTTCTGAACCGTCGAAACCATCTTTTGCATGTTGCTTCTGATAGAGCATGATCACCATCATCATATGCCTCGACTCGCATGCGACTCTGCAGCACTTTTCTTCAAATGAAAACAAAAAATTAATACTTTCCGCGAATCATCACTTTCTGGTACAACATTCAACATTTTTAACACGATGAAAAAATATGATGTTGTCTGTTCAATGACTTGATGTAGACTAAATATGTTTCACAGATGTCATAGCAAGCAAAAAAAAAAAAAGGCTTGTTCAAAACAAATGTTCCCTATCGAGACATTTGTATTTTGACGCTCACTTCATACCGGTACACCTGTGTATATATATATTATATTTACACTCACATATTACATATGTACACAAATCAACATGAAAGGTACCCGCTACTGATGCTAACTATGAAGTTTTATATAATGTAGTATAAATTGTGTGAAGTTCACTGCATTCAACACACAACAGTAGTGCTGTACGTCAAGCTGTATATTCTGTACACACACGAGCACACGCACGCGCGCACACGCGTACACGCGCACGCATGCGCATATTTTGAATGTCATCTTTTTTATTGTGACATGGAATGGCGCTGTTGTTCTCCACCTGAGGGTCGCCGGACATTTGTGTCTTTGGCTCATCTAATGTCACTTATTTGGAATAAATTTTAACCAAATTCGCGTTACCATTACACGTATATCTCTCTACTCGTTACCATTACACGTATATCTCTCTACTCGTTACCATTACACGTATATCTCTCTACTCGTAACCATTACACGTATATCTCTCTACTCGTTACCATTACACGTATATCTCTCTACTCGTAACCATTACACGTATATCTCTCTACTCGTTACCATTACACGTATATCTCTCTACTCGTTACCATTACACGTATATCTCTCTACTCGTTACCATTACACGTATATCTCTCTACTCGTAACCATTACACGTATATCTCTCTACTCGTTACCATTACACGTATATCTCTCTACTCGTTACCATTACACGTATATCTCTCTACTCGTTACCATTACACGTATATCTCTCTACTCGTTACCATTACACGTATATCTCTCTACTCGTTACCATTACACGTATATCTCTCTACTCGTAACCATTACACGTATATCTCTCTACTCGTAACCATTACACGTATATCTCTCTACTCGTAACCATTACACGTATATCTCTCTACTCGTTACCATTACACGTATATCTCTCTACTCGTTACCATTACACGTATATCTCTCTACTCGTTACCATTACAAAAATACTATTTTTTGTTTCTTTGTTTATTTTTGTTAGACATTAAAAACAGTAAAGTTAACCTTGGCAGATTGTTTGTTACAAACTATTCAACAATTTATTTCGTAAGGTAAATAGCTTATTCTTCTGGTATTTGCAGTCCAATATCAAAGAACTATTCGGTGGCGAGGCGGACGCGACCAACGCGAGTGCTTCGAGTGCTTCGAGTGCTTCGGGTGCTTCGGGAGTTGCGAGCGACGCGGGCGCGGACGGCGAGCTGGAGTGCGCCCTCGCCGCCGCCGAGGATGAGGCGGACGCGGCTGCTGCCCGGGCCGCTCGCGCCGAGGCGCAAGGCGACCTCGCCGAGTTTGATGACACAGTACCGGCCACAGCCCCTGCCAGCGCGCCGGCGCTGGTGCCGGCGCAGGCCCAGGCGCCGCCGTCGGACTGCGCGCCCGCGCCCGCGCCCGCGCCCGCGCCGGCCGCGCCGCGCGCGCCTCCCTGCGCCGAGCTCGCCGAGTTCGCTGCGCTCATGAACCAGGTATGTGCATAATTTACGTCATTCTGAATTATTTCTACGTATTAGGTCTACCGGAAAGTTCTGTCCGTTTTAGAATGAAACAAAGGAATAAATTTTTTCATACTTTAGATAAACTTTATTGAATAATATAATTGCCATCATTATTTATGACTTCTTGCCAGCGCGATGGTAATTTGTATATCCCATTTTTAAAAAATGTCTTATCTCTAGAGGCCCAAAATTGATCCAGTGCTTGTCTGATATCTTCTTCGTTCTTGAATTATTTGCCCTGCAAGAAATTTTGTAAGGACAGAAACAAGTGATAATCAGCTGGTGCTAGGTCCGGGGAGTATGGTGGATGCGACAGAATTTCCCAGCCTAGCTTTGCGACTTTGTGACGAGCAGTATGATGTTCTTCCTATTGAATATCTTCTGCATGTTTTATTAGAAACTGTACCTTCATCAAACACTTTCAATAAATTTCTAGACGCTTCTGTAGCATTTCTTCCTCGTTGGAATTCGTACAAAATACAGCGGCGTAAATGAACTGTCGATAGCCATGCGTATGGGTACACGATCGCGTCTCACTTAATACTAACATGAATGAACTTCGTTTTAGTTCATCTGCGACGATAATGTGTATATATTGTTAGTGATCAATAGAGAGAGCCAAATATGTGTGACAGGAATGTGCGCGTACTTGTTGAAACTCGTTGTAACCGCAGCGAACAGAACTTCCCGGTAGGGCTATTATATACGCGCGGAATTTTTTTCACATATTAGATATAAAAGGATTACAATGAAAGCTAGTTAAGTATCTGGTTCGCAAAAAAAGGATAATTGTGAAAAGGACTGCTAGTAAATTATTTCCCAATTTGTAAAATACTGCCGGCAGATAAATAAATAGCTAATTATTCCACACAACTACTATTGTAAGGATAATAAAATATATACAAATGATAAAATGCTCATCAAAACCTGAAATGACTAACTATTATGAACCAAGACATCAAAATTAGTAGCACCATAAGTTTAAAATAATTGTATTCATTTGCAAATTAATAAAATATTATATAATATAATTTTTAATTATCTTCAACTGTTGAGATGGAGCTGGACTCCCCCCCTCTTCCTCTTCACCGTTCCATTTAGTGAAAATGTGCCAAGGTCAAAACTCAGGGACTAGTTTGTCAGTGAGTTACGATTCATCAAACCGAACGGTACACGTTCGGTGTACTGTTTCACGCATGATTACCGCGACCGTTTCTGTGTTGATGGATTATGTTCAAATTGAACGAAATGTCATCAAACTATCGTTTGAAGAGTATTTGATCATTTTGAATGAATAATAACATATATTACGTTTTTATTTGTAGTTAACGCCGATAGAGAAGTACGCAATGCGATTAGTGGAGAGCAGCGAAGCGGCCACGGAGGCCGAGCGCGCCGCTCTCGGCGAGATGCGCCGGCAGCTGCACGAGTGGGAGAAAGCCCGACGAGCTCTGCGCGATCAACCCTCCGAGTCCACCGCCGAGCCCGTCGCCGAGGCCGCCGCCGAACCCGAGTTGACTTACTGTCGCGGGGACTCGCGCGCGAAGGTGCGTGCTCGTCGCAGGCGCGTCGCCCCCCGTGCCGCACCCTCGCCGCCCTCGCCGCCGCCTTCACCGTCACCCCCGCCCTCGCTCCCACTGCCGCCGCCGCCGCCGCCGCCGCCGCCGCCGTCGCCGCCGCAGCCGCCCGCAGCCACGCCGCGTGTTGCGCACCCGCAGCCGCGTACTCGGTCGCGCGGTACGGTTCAAATCAACCTGTGGACGCTAGACGAGCGCGGCGAGCGGGCGGAACGCGGCGCGGCCGGCGGCGGTGGTGGCGGTGGCGGTGGGGGCGGCGCACGCGGCGGTCGGCGGCGCGCGCTGCGCAACGGCACGCTGGACGCGTGGCTGGCCGCCGCGCCGCGCCCGCCGGACGACGATTACAATAAATGACTTTACACAAGCTACTCTGCGTTTATATTTCTGACGTTCGACGTTTTGGTGCCGCTCGATTTCGTCCGTAAATGCTTGAAATCTAACGTCGGTCCGGTGCTCGCGCGAGATGCCACCAAAACGGCGACGCCGCCGAACGTCAGGGATGTAACGTGCACCAAGCATTTACGGCCGGAGCCGAGCACCGCGCCGCCCCCCCTACAAACTTCCTCCGCTTCCAAACTCCTCCCCCCCCACTCAATCCCTATTCCCCACCCCGCTAATCCCAACCAACAAAAAACAACTAAATACTGCGCGTTGAAAATAGTAACCCTATAGTGATTTAACACGTGCCGAGCGCCGGCCTCTGTACCAAACCAACAAACAGAGTGTGACCCAATCCCGCCCGCCCCCGCCACCCAGTGCGCGTGCGCGCGTGCGCCGCGGTGTGCCGGTGTGTGCCGGTGTGGCGGCGTGGCGGCGCTACACATCAATATTTTGCAATTCGATAATTTCAGTTAGTAGTTTCTGCTCAAAGCTGATGTTTCAGTTACGGTTAGGTACAAGTTAATTTTAATTTGGAAGTACATATTTTTTATTGGTATATAAGGTAACAAGTAGGGCACATTTTAGGCCGTGAACAAGCTGCGTTTAATGCGGGTAGAGAGGAGGGTGGCGGCGCAGCGGGTGCGGCGCTTGCGCGTAGAGCGGGCGGCGGGGTTACACGTGTGACATGCGCATATAGGCACGCGCATGGCGCGACTGATAAGGGTGTAAAGCGTTTGTCTGAATTAATGACACCTCCGCTGCGCGCCGTGTCGCTCTGTGTGTGCGATGTTTATACGCGGTGAGAGGTCGCAGAGGACTCGCGCGGGCACGCGTCTCATGCTCTGTCTGACTTGCAGGTGTGGATCAGTGGCGCCGGCCCCGTGGAGCGCATGCCGGTAAGTGTCTACTCTCTTTATGTTCGTGAGTCACCCGGTATCACTCAGGCGCGCGGTGGTGCTCCTGTCGCTTACCCGCCCTGTGTTGTGCAGATGTGGTGCCCGCCAACTCCTCCTTCCGGCGAGGGCGATGTATACTGCGAGAGCTGGGCGCGCGCATTGTATCGCCGCGGTGCCGCAGCCGAGTCATTGCTGCCTGGAGTCGCGCGGCGAGAAGTGAGGGGCGGTGCCGGCGCCAGCAGCCGCGAACAGCGTCGAGTGCGTGCCGTGCCGCGCGCGGCCCACGCGCCGCCTTCGTTGTTCGATCGCGGTACAGCGGCTGCCGGCGGGGGTGCGCGAGCTCGCGCCCGTCCGCGGATCCCACCGCCACACCGCGAGCCGCCGCAGCCCGAATGGACGGGTGGCGAGGACGCTGCGTTACGTCGTGCGCTGCGCCTCCAGCGTCTGCCCCCCGAGGCGCCGGCAGCGCGCGCTTCCAACTGGGACTGGGCGGCCGATTTGGTAAACGACGCGGCGCGCGCGTACCGCTCGCCGCGCACCTGCCGCGACCGGCATGACGCGCTCGCCGACCCCGAGCGCGCGCGCCGCAAGCACAAGAAACCGGCGCCGGCGCGCCGCCGCGCGGACGACGACTCCCCGCGCCCGCCGCTGCAGCGGCTCGACGCCATGCGCGAGGCCGCTGAGCGCCGCCGCGCCGCACCCAAGCGCCGCCTCGACGACGCTGCGCACCGTAACCTTAAGCACCAAGCCCTGCTCGCGGATCACGGCGTGGACTACGATGCGCCGCCGACACCCATGGAAGTGGCGACCCGCCGAGCAGAGCGAATCGCCAAAGAAAAAATGAAAGTGGGTGCGCCGACGACGTCCGTCGCGGCGGTGAGTGCGGCCAGCTCGGCGCCCGCCGCTGTGCCGCAGCGTATCGTGGTCGCGGCGCATGCTGGGGGTGGCGCGGGCACTGCGGGCGGCTCGGTGGGTTCGGTGACGGCCGCCGGCGGCGTAGGCGGGCCCGGCGTGGAGGTCCGACGGGCGGGTGGCGGAGAGGTTGCGCGAGCGCCCACCCAGCTGCTGTACCGACAACAGGCGTTAGCTTCGCGGCATCACCTCAAGATCTTGCATCACAGTGCCGCGCCGCACTCCCAGGTAAGTAATAAGGTTCAAAAGCTAGCTGCTCAACAGCGTGCGGTTTGTCTTATAGATGACTGTTCATGTGGAAGAAAAGGAGTGACCAGTTGTCCAGTGACCAGCTTTTTGCCGCCAGGGGGTAGTTGGGGAGTTCTTATCGTAGGTCGTTGCGCCAAATAATACAATAAGGAATGGGAGGCTGTGACCTTTCGCGGTTTAATAAATCGTTATTTAATTTAGAATCATAGCAATAATTGCTGAGGGTCGGCGCTCCGTGTGCGATGGCTGCTGCTCCCGACGATGACCGTTCCATGGTTAAGAGTTATTGTTACTTCGGTAGTTCAAGTAGCACCAGCTGTTGATAACGATTGAGCAGTGCTTTTTTATATTACAAATAATTGGAAAAAAATAGGCAGGAATAGGCGGCACGAGCGGCACGGGAGTCGCGGTCGCGGGTGGAGAGGGCGCGGCGCTAAGAGCGTTGCAGCTACAGCAGTTGGCCTTGCGGCGCACTGCGCCCGCACGCCCACACCTGGTGCTCGCGCAGCTGGCGCCGCCAGGCGTGCACTCACACCACGTTCAACAGCAGCAGCAGCAGCATGCGCAACAGCAACAGCACGCGCATCAGCAGCAACAGCATGCGCATCAGCAGCAACAGCACGCACAACAACAGCAGCACGCGCAACAGCAGCAGCATGTGCAGCAGCAGCAGCAGCAGCAGCAGCAGCACTCGCTCCGCCCGCCGCATGCAGATGCACATCAACAATAAAGTACTTTTATAACAATTGAAGCGCCTCTCATTTCCTCTGCACTGCGCTGTGACACGAAACTGCGATAAAACTTAGGTGAAAGATGTGTGAATAACAATGATGGGGTGATTGTATAGCGGGTGGCGGGCGGGGGTCGCGCACCCTTTTTTTTTTTTTTTGATATCGGTGGTGGAAATGCTGTTACCGCATACCCAGCGTCCTTTTCAAGAGGGGGGGACGCCGGGTTATGTGGGGCTCGGGGCCACTGAGATGTTGTGCGTGACCCCCATACCCACTAAAACCACCACCGCTTGTCCCGCAATACGCATACTGGAGACGCCCGGGTTTCAGCCAAGCAACTCTCCGGGCGCCTCCGCGTATAAAACTCCTCCTGGTGGGTGCCCGCGGGGAGCAAAGGCACCCACCTGCCGTCCCGTACCGGCCCCTCGCGGGACCGGCACGTTGGGGCCCCCCGACCCCACAGACGGCCGCGCGCGCCCACGACGGAGCGCATGCCCGGCCGCCGCCTTCCCGAGAAGGAATTGGGCGGCGGCCTCCTCCCTCCAGACTCCCCCCCCTCGTCGAAGTGGGAGGGGGGGACAAAAACCAAGACTCCCCCGGGGGACGCACCCCCAGGGGAAACACGACAAAAGGCCCAAAGGGCCACGCCTAACGGCCCGAATGCCCCCTCACACCGTGCCCGGCTAGGGGCCCATCGCTCACGGCGGGAGGAAGCGGACGGCGTGGTTCTGCCGCCGCGCTCTCCCGCCGGCCCGCCGCCGCCTGCAAGGTGCGGCAGCGGCGTCGGCCTCCCTCGTGCGCTCGGCGGCCTCCTTCTGACGCATCACTGCGCCGCAGAAGGAGGCCACCGCCTTCCAAGACCTCTCGCTGCTCAACATACGATCGATTACAGTCGGCAGCGAGAGGTCACTGTCGACTTGCGCGACGAGGGCGTGGCGTTGCGGCCCCCATGCCGGGCACTCCGCCAGAGTGTGGTGCGCCGTGTCTATCGGCGCACCACACTCGACGCATTCTTGCGTCATCTCTCTACGAGCCACCTGGTGCAGGTACTTGCCGAAACATCCATGGCCTGTCAGCACCTGCACCAGGTGGAACGTCAAGGCCCCGTACCGCCGGCTCATCCACCGGGACAGGTGGGGCCTGATGGCCTCCACCGTGTCCCGGCCGGCGGCAGGGTTACCTAACTCCGTCTCTCACCGCCGGATCAGGGCGTCATGGGCAACGCGCCTGATCCGGCGGACCGTGGTCGGGTCCGGCCGCCGCTCTCCGGCATCCCGCAGGAAGAGGTACACTTCCGCGAGCGACTGCGCCTGTAGATGCCAAGGCGCATCGCCCGCGAGAAGCGTACCCGCCGTCCAGGACACCGTACGGTACGCCCGACAGGCTCGGACCGCCAGGATACGTTGGGCCCTCTTCAACACGGGCCCGTTCCTGGCGGTCTCGCACCTATCCACCCATACGGGCGCACCGTACAGTGCCATACTCCGCAGGATGCCAGAGTACAGGCGCCGACACAAATGGGGGGTCGCGCACCCCTCACGGGACCCAAGCCAGCCTCACCCTGCTAATCATAAAAACAAACGTGACTCTGGCTCCCACCAGCCAGCATTGGGCCAACGTGAAGAGAAGTGGCCCAAATCGCACCACAAAGTACCATACAAACGACAGCTTCTGATGCCAGTGGCGGCACAGGATCAACCGATGTTGGGGTCTTTGGGGGAGGCCTATGTAAAGCAGGGGGGCGTCAATGGGCTGATGGTGGTGGTGGTGGTGATTGTGTCCAGCGGGGTAGGG
Organism: Troides aeacus; assembly: GCA_033220335.2. Classification (NCBI taxonomy): domain Eukaryota; kingdom Metazoa; phylum Arthropoda; class Insecta; order Lepidoptera; family Papilionidae; genus Troides; species Troides aeacus. The sequence continues at coordinate 65,968 of CM067273.1, read as the reverse complement.
GTAGGAGTGGGAAATCAACGAATAGTGAAGTTAAATCGGACCTTTTAAGTTGTTTCCAGTAAATGTATCCGTAGCCATTAAACAAAATAGTCAAACTAGATTGCGTCATCTTCCACATATCGTTCTGGTCTTACGGCCAGCGCTGGGCTACCGGGCGTACCGCCGCACCGGCGAGGCTACTGCAGCATCGCTCTCAACAGCGACCGTTGCGCTCTGCGGCGCTTGCGAGCGGTTTAGCAGCACACTACCCTGGCACCGTTACACGCCGTGAGAACACTGCCTTGGACAAAAGCATCGTGCACCCATGATATTGCATTCCCGAGGAATATTGCAACGAAATAAAACAATTTAATACCGGTTCGGGGCATTCTTTATTCAAATAGAATGAGAGCTAGCAAGCTGTCGGCAGTCTTTAGTTCTTCTTTAGTATTTCTAGTGTGGCGGCTGCTTTGTCCTTTAAAGATCTTCATAACTGTTCTATGGGATTCATGTCTGGAGCAGATTGGACTTGGCCGGCTACTCGAGAAGCTCTGTGGAGTTTTCTCTGGACCATACTTTCGTGAAGCCTGATTTATGGTATGGCCCGTTATCCGTTAAAACACACACAGCTACAGTTAGTCCCAAAATGTAAATAATTAAAATAATTTTAACAATGCATTTTATTTTGAAGTCATTATTGCGTTGCGTCACGAAACAATTTAGTACACATTTTAATATCGTCATGTTTTCGTGTAAGAAATAGGTATATTTTCATACAGACAAGACAACATACTGCAGCTTGGAATGCAACAAAGTCCCGGCGAGCCAGCAGCGCCGGCTGTTGAGGTAACTCGCGCCGACGTGCAGAAATAATAATTTATTGCCATTACGCGGTTTTGTTATTGCTCGAGGGTATCTAAATTAATTAGTGAACAGTCTACAACCAGTACTTGTTGGAGAAAGTGCCGGGATCTAATTGGATGGTAAAGAGTTAGATCAATTCGCGTGAAGTCACGTAAAAAGTGCTACTGGATTCCGTGTAAGTACGCCACTCGATTTCTGTCCGTACATCTTGGTTATTGCTGGTAATAAAATAGACTTACCTTAAATTTTCATCCGTCTCATCAGCCGATGTCTGACCAATCTTCAGTAGAATTTTGGTATTTTAGGACCCTTTCATACTGGGCCCTTTTTATTGTTATAAAAATGCCAGCTCTTCTTGCTGGCTTTACAGCCTTACAAAACAGCTTCCTGAAGTCTTTTGGGCAAGGTTCGAGTAGAAATTGGTCTACTCATTTCCAATGATTGTTGGAACAAAATTTTATATTGATTTAGCTTCAGGATTTCATGTATTTATCTCTAACAAATTTATAATTGAAATAGAGACACGTTGGATAGTACCCACATTTGGTATCTATTCCACAAAATAAAACTCACTTTCAATTATACGAAAAACAAACTTATTTAGTAGAAAACCCTTCCAATAACCTTCGAGAAACTAGACTGTAGAAATAGTTTTAGTAAATTTTATGGTAGTAGATCCAAGTCTGCAGTTCGCTGTAGCACGTAAGTGGGCAGGATCGACCGGGGAAACACTACCCTCTCACAGAAAATCAGCGTGAAGTGGGGGCCTCCTAGAGGCCACCGCGTTTCGACTGGTGAGTGAGAGTCCCGGCGCCCTTGTCCCTCTACCTCGGGGCCCAAATAGCAACTGGCACTTTCATTATACTATACGTACCGCAACAGATTTTCTAGGGACTGCTGCGTTGCGTGTGGGAATGAGTATCAGTTGGCCCCTTCCTGTCTTTTTATTCCCTGTCCCACAATTCCTCACCCTCTGTGACCTTTCTCCTTCCCTTTCCTCCCCCACCCCTTTTGCTCTTATTGTGATGGCGACGAGTGATACAAATAAAATACCCCAGGAGGGTACCAGTCTCTTAGAGACTGGAGAATCCCTCTCTGAGCGAGAGCGAGAGATGCTATCCTCTCGCTCTCGCTCAGGCTGCCCATCTTATTCTGGGGGGGCACATCAAGCGTCGTTTATCGCAGCTGCTGGGTGCAAACTGAGCCCAATCACGAGGAAGTCCCCCTCCACTTTAGTAGTGGATTTTTCTAACATCATGGGACTTCACTCGAACTTAAATGCCGTCCACCACCATCTCGAGACGGAAAGGCCAGATTTGCTTTTCCTGACGGAGACGCAGATTTCCTCTCCGACGGACACTTCATATCTAAAGTACCCGGCCTATAGCCTGGAGCACTTTTTTGTGCTATGCGCCGGCGTGTGTGTGTACGTCAGGGAGGGAATTTGTTACCGTAGGCTCAGCTATCTTGAAGGCAGAGACCTGTCGATCCTTTGGGTGCGCGTTGATTGTAAGGATCACATTCGCGTCTACGCGTGCCTTTACAGGTCTCATAGCGGAAATTTGGAAATTGACCGGCTCTTCGAGCACCTGCAGGTGTCTTCTGACAGAATACTTGAGCAGATTCCTACCGCAGACATTGTGGTTTTGGGCGACTTTAATGCCCACCACTCTGACTGGCTTGGGTCAACACGTACTGACCATGCGGGAAGGTCTACTCACGATTTTGCCATTGCCAATGGTCTGACGCAGATGGTACCTTCTCCCACACGTGTGCCGGATGTGGAAGACCATTCGCCTTCCTTATTGGACCTTCTGCTGACCTATCGCCCCGAACCCATTCGGGTATGGGTCGATGCTCCTCTCGGCTCATCGGAGCATTGCCTAATTAGGAGCGTGGTGCCTCTCACCGTCTCGTCGCAACCACTTCCATCTGGTAGACGACGTGTTTGGCACTACAGGTCGGCAGACTGGGACGGAATGCGCTCTTTCTTTGCATCCTACCCATGGGGGCAGATTTGCTTCAAGTCGGAGGATCCTAGCACCTGCGTTGATTCGGTTGCCGGTGTCGTGCTGCAGGGCGTGGAATTGTTTATTACTAGCTCAGCGGTGCCCGTCGATGGCAGATCCCGGCCCTGGTTTGGTGGGTCCTGCCGTGACGCACATCGTCGCAAGCGAGAATGCTACCAAGTTTGGGCTAGGGCAAAGGCCGCTAAGGATGAAAACTCTGAATCACTCAAGAAGAAGTACAACTCTGCTTCCAGGTTCTTTAAGAGGCAAATTGCATTGGCAAAGTCGAATTACGTTGGGAGAATTGGCGAGAGACTAGCACGGCTGCTATCTGGCTCTCGTGCGTTCTGGTCTCTCGCCAAGGCTGTCCAGGGTAATTTCTGTCGGTCGACACTTCCACCTTTGCGCGGGGAGGATGGTTCATTGGCCTATTCCGCAAGGGAGAAAGCCAATCTTCTTGGCTCTATCTTTGCAGAAAATTCGACTCTTGACGACAGGGGGAACACTCCTCCTACCATCCCGAGGTGTGAAACCACAATGGCGGACGTCCGCTTCACACAGTGTGCTGTGCGGAAAGCACTATTCTCCCTGGATGTCAACAAGTCGTGTAGGCCCGATGGAGTATCTCCTATTGTGCTGAAGGTGTGTGCTCCAGAGCTGGCACCGGTTTTAATGCGCTTATTCAGACACTCTTATGTCCTCGGCGTTGTCCCACATTCATGGATGACGGCTCTAGTACACCCGATCCCTAAAAAAGGCGACCGCTCAGATCCGTCCAACTACAGGCCAATCGCTATCACCTCCTTACTCTCCAAAATTATGGAATCCATAATCAACCGCCAGCTCATGGGCTACCTGAAAGAGCACCAGCTGATCAGCGACCGCCAATATGGTTTCCGCAAAGGCCGATCAGCTGGTGATCTTCTGGTTTTACTAACTCACCGTTGGGCGCAGGCGGTCGAAAGTAAGGGTGAGGCACTAGACGTTAGTTTGGACATAGCGAAAGCCTTCGATCGGGTTTGGCATAAAGTCTTACTATCCAAACTTCCTTCCTATGGACTTCCTGAGAGACTTTGTAGGTGGATCGGCAGTTTCCTTGCGGAACGGAGAGCTAAAGTCGTCGTAGACGGCTCATGCTCGGACCCCCGGACCGTAAATGTTGGTGTTCCCCAAGGCTGCGTGTTATCCCCGACATTGTTTATTCTGCATATCAATGACTTGTTGCATACCAGTGGCATTCATTGCTATGCGGATGACAGTACCGTGGATGCACTGTATTTCGGCCGCAGCAATATTTCTCGGGATCACGTCGATGAGTGTCGGAACAAACTTGTGTCTGAAATCGAATCATCCCTTGTGAAGATTTCCGATTGGGGGGGACTAAATCTAGTCCAGTTTAACCCTTCTAAGACTCAAGTTTGCGAGTTCACTGCTAAAAAAGCCCCCTTTGTCGCATCGCCACTCTTCGGAAACACTCACCTTTGTGCCAAGCCGAATATTGGCATTCTGGGCGTCGACATTTCGAGTGTTATCCAGTTTGGCGGTCATTTGGAGAGCAAGGCTAAAATGGCCTCCAAAAAACTCAACAGGGCCAAACAGTACTTCAAGCCGGCTCACCGCCTTAAACTGTATAAGGCGCAGGTGCGGCCTCACATGGAGTATAGTTGCCACCTTTGGGTCGGGGCTCCGGGTTATCAGCTATCTCCATTTGACCGAATCCAACGTAGGGCATCTCGGATTGTCGACAATCCTGAACTTGCCGATCGGCTAGATCCTTTGGCACTGCGTAGGGATCTATAATATCTTCCTTATGCATACTTTACAGAATTTACAATGGGGAGTGTTCTGAGGAGTTGTTCGATTTAATAGAAGCTGCTGATTTCCGCAACCGATCGTCTCGCCGGAACTGTCATCCGCACCATCTGGATGGTTGGCGTTCCACTACAATGCCTTTTAATACAGTTTTCTGCCACGCACAGTAAATCTTTGGAATTCGTTGCTATCAGCGGTCTTCCCCAACAACTGCGACATTGGATTATTCAAGAAAAGAGCATATTCTTACCCGAACGCATCGCAACGGCAACGCACTGGCATCGCTGGTGACCGTGGGCGGCGGTGAATCACTTACCATCAGGTGACCCGTCTTTCTCGTTTGCCTCTTAGATGTTATAAAAAAGAAATAGTGCTTTTACGTGATCAACCAAAATTCACTATCATTGAAGATATATTTATTTATGTAATGTATTAGATTAAACATTATTTCTGGGATAAGGTTAATTTATTTTTTGAACGCAAAACACGCCGTCACAGCTTTAGCTTGTCTTGTTAATATCACAGAGAACTGCCAGCGTGTGACCCAACGGATGTGTTGCTCATTAGGCATTCACACATGACCAAGGAACCGTTCTCTCAATTTAGAATTTTACTAGAACGGTCATTCATATGCAGCTTAAGTGTGTGTCAGTTTGTCGCTGATAGCTTATTGGTTTCTTGGGTAACAGTGCCAGCCAGTGGAGTGAAGTTGGGACGGAATCCAAATAGTCCATATACATTGATACCGTGCATGTAATTATCATTGTTAAATTTAATTTCCATAACAGTTAAACATTGCCACCATTTACAAGATTTTAATGTAAAGCAGGCGTTCATATACATATGTACATTTTCACTGATTTCCACAACAATTAGTAATAATTATAAAATTGTTTAAAAATAAAAAAAGGGAGTGTGGGAGTGTAAGGGGTCTCACACAACAACTCACGGGACCCAAGCCGACGTCAGCTGCGCGTGGTGCACCCTGCTAATCAACGCGGCGGGACGACCGAGGGTCGCCACCGACAGCGACTCGGTCCCGCGGCGCTGGGGGGGGGGAGGAGGGGAAGACTCCTTCGACCCGGACGACGTCCCGGGCGTCAGCGTAGGGGAACTGTCGGCTGCCGTTCAAAGGATGCGTGTCAAGGACACCCCTCCTGGGCCCGACGGTATACCCGGCCGCGTGTGGGCTCTAGTTATGGGTCCCCTAGAGTCCTGGACGCGGACGCTGTTCACGGCGTTGCTGAGGCAGAGTCGGTTTCCACGCATATGGAAGGCGGGGAAATTGGTCCTGCTTCGGAAAGCGGAGAAACCGGCCGACTCACCGTCGTCGTATCGGCCGATCGTGTTGTTGGACGAGGTGAGCAAGCTCTTCGAGCGCGTTATCGCAGCTCGCCTCGTTCGACACATGGAGGAGGTCGGACCGGATCTGAGCGAACACCAGTTCGGATTCCGCCGGGGCAGGTCCACCGTAGACGCGATAGCGCGGGTGCGAGCCCTGGCGGACGCGGCGGTGGCTCGCGGAGAGGTGGTGTTGGTGGTGTCTCTCGACATCGCTAATGCGTTCAACACCCTTCCATGGAGTACGATCACCGCGGCGCTGGTCCACTTCGGGGTCCCGGTCTACCTGAGGCGTACGATCGGGGCGTACCTCTCGGACAGGTCCGTGAGGTACCTGACGCGCGACGAGTGGTGTCGGCACGGTGTGTCGTGCGGTGTTCCGCAGGGGTCGGTCCTCGAACTGCTCCTGTGGAACATCGGCTACGACTCGGTGTTGCGCGGAGCCAACCTCGGTGGAGTCGACGTAACTTGTTACGCCGACGACACCCTGGTGACGACCGTTGAGGCCGTCCGGCCGGTCATCGGTGACTGGCTGGACCGGGACTTCGGAGTCTTCAGTTTCTGCCTGGTGCAGGTACTCACGGGGCACGGTTGCTTCGGGAGTTATCTGCACCGGCGGAACTGTACGAGTAGGTCGGACGAGGCGTGCGACGAGTGTGGCTACCCGGTGGACACATCGTCCCACACCTTGGCCGATTGCCCGCGATGGGGGGGAGACAGGGCCGCGCTCGTAGCGGCGATAGGGAGTGACCTTACGCTACCGTCCGTGATCCGGACCATGGTCAGTGGCGAGGCGTCATGGAATGCGGTATCCCGATTCTGCGACTCTGTTATGACGCAGAAGCGGGAGACCGAACGTATCCGAGAGCGGGCGCCGAGGGGACAGGACGTGGTCGGAGCGCGATGACAGCTCACCGCCGCAAGGCGGGACCGAGCGCACAACTGCCGAATGGCTCCTCGGCAGGAACCTGGCGCCGCGACCGACAAGGGCCGTCGGTCCGGTGCACCTTTGGAGAGGGTTCCTGGGGTGGATATGGTGATGCGTGTCGTATTCCGACGCGTCGCCACGTAGGGATTTTAACGGGAGGGGTGCTTCACACCCCTCCCCGAGGTGGGCCCGGTCATTCGGGCGCCGTTCGGGGGGTCGTGGATGAACTGCAATACTTTATCCCGCGACCCCACGAACACGTGGATGAGAGAGGAATACCGTGTGAAGCTTTTTAGTCGGTTGGAGTCCGACACTACCACCGACGCCGGCCCAATTAGCGACGGGGTGTGCATTTCCGTTAGCATTTTGTTACACACGTAAAAAAAAAAGCACCCTGCTAATCAACAAACGAGATTCTTGGAGGACAGTGAGAAGTTTTCGTAAAACGTAATAAAGAAAGAAAATATTTGAAAGCAATGAAATATGAAATAATTGCATCGCAGGGGCTGCGGGGCTGCGGGGCTGCGGGGCTGCGGGGCTGCGGGGCTGCGGCGCTGCGGGGCTGCGGCGCTGCGGGGCTGCGGGGCTGCGGGGCTGCGGGGCTGCGGGGCTGCGGGGCTGCGGCGCTGCGGGGCTGCGGGGCTGCGGGGCTGCGGGGCTGCGGCGCTGCGGGGCTGCGGGGCTGCGGGGCTGCGGGGCTGCGGCGCTGCGGGGCTGCGGGGCTGCGGGGCTGCGGGGCTGCGGCGCTGCGGGGCTGCGGGGCTGCGGGGCTGCGGGGCTGCGGGGCTGCGGGGCTGCGGGGCTGCGGGGCTGCGGCGCTGCGGCGCTGCGGGGCTGCGGGGCTGCGGGGCTGCGGCGCTGCGGCGCTGCGGGGCTGCGGGGCTGCGGGGCTGCGGGGCTGCGGGGCTGCGGCGCTGCGGGGCTGCGGGGCTGCGGGGCTGCGGCGCTGCGGCGCTGCGGGGCTGCGGGGCTGCGGGGCTGCGGGGCTGCGGCGCTGCGGCGCTGCGGGGCTGCGGCGCTGCGGGGCTGCGGGGCTGCGGGGCTGCGGGGCTGCGGCGCTGCGGCGCTGCGGGGCTGCGGGGCTGCGGCGCGTATACGTATCGTTAAAAATATATAGTGGAATGACAAAAAACTTTATCCGCTGTACGTGACGTCACCTGTTCCAGAGACAAACAACATCTGTTGCAACGCTGCCCCAACCACCGACACCAGTTCGCTGCACCATACACAGCGCGTGCGCAGCGGGAGCCCGCAGCAGCCCAGTACCAGATAAGCTGTAAAAGTCGGCGTGGCTTTCAAGCGCCTACATCACTAGCATCAGAGCAACTCGCAACGCAGACGGACTTGTAAGTACTGTTCCTGATTATTTTGTTGGTGAGCTTAGGTGATTGATTATTTTATTTCACGGTATCTTTGTATATTATTTACTGAATCGAGAACGTTAACCGTTTGAATAAACAACGATGAATCGAAATGGTAGTATTTAATCATTAATACACGCCTCTTACATACATATATACATATGTGTACATATATATATATATATATATATACACATATAATTAAATGATCTAATTACAGGTATATTACATACGCAGTACGTAATATAGAATAAGTTATCGCATCTGTTTGCAACATACGTAATATAATAAAATTACAGTTCGGATTTGAGAGCTTACATGTATTTAATGATAATATACGAACAAAACAATGACACTCGTACAAATTCATAACTACGAGTATAATATAATGTGACTGTGCACTGGTGGACGGGCGCGAGCCGCCCAGGGAGTTCGCCCTAAGCGACGCGAGCGCAGCCACACCGGCGCTCGACGTGCACGAGCCGCGTGGCCGCCAGCAGGCGCGCCGCCGGCTCCAGCGCGTCACCCAGCGCCAGCGCCAGCGGCCGCAGCGCCTCTCGCAGCGCGTGCGCCGACCGCGCTGCGCACACCAGCGCCGGTTGCAGCAATGCGTTGAAAGTCAGCGCTAGCGCCGGCTTCAGGGCGTAGTCAGACAGTGTCTGGACCAGGCCAACCGCAGCGTCGCGCGCCGGCGCCAGCGCGGTGCGCAGAGCCGCGAGCAGCAGCGCGGCCGGCAGCGCGGCGAGCAGCCGCGGCGCCGCCAGCAGCTCCGCCAGCAGGCGGGCCGCGGGGCGCGCGCCGCGCCGCAGCGCCCGCTCGAGGCGCGTGGGCGCGGCGCCGCGCGCGCTCAGCGCCGCCCCGCCGCGCTCCAGCCGGTACACGTCCCACCGTTCGGGCCCTGCGACTTTCCTTTATATTGCAAACGCACCCGAGCACGTCGCGAGGAGTCGACTCGGCGGCGGCAGGTCTGCGTCTGCCTGCCATGTCCAGGCGTGCGGGTGCGCGCGTGATTCTGCGCCGAGTGTCGGGATCAAATCGTAAAGCTCACCATCCGCCGAATCAAATTCCTCCTCAGCAGCGCTATTGACCTTCTGCCACAGCGAACTTGGATTGGTTTTCTGAAAATTTCACTTTGTTAACAATCTCGGAATTTGAAGGAACATGGAAGAATTCCACTCGGGCTGCGCGCGCGACTTTACGTGCGAACAAAGGCCTGAACGACGATTGAAGTCAAACACGCTATCGTGCAGTGCATCGTCACGACTACAGGATACGAGAGGCGCCCCAGTGCGGGGAGCCCTCAAGTATTTACTTTGGACGGGCGATGGAGCTTCGGGGAGCACTTCGAACGGCTTCTCCCGAAGCTCACCGCCACCGCCGCTGCGCTGGGCAGATTGCTGCCCAATGTCGGGGGGCCGGGTCATTTGTGTCGGCGCCTGTACTCTGGCATCCTGCGGAGTATGGCACTGTACGGTGCGCCCGTATGGGTGGATAGGTGCGAGACCGCCAGGAATGGGCCCATGTTGAAGAGGGCCCAACGTATCCTGGCGGTCCGAGCCTGTCGGGCGTACCGTACGGTGTCCTGGACGGCGGGTACGCTTCTCGCGGGCGATGCGCCTTAGCATCTACAGGCGCAGTCGCTCGCGGAAGTGTACCTCTTCCTGCGGGATGCCGGAGAGCGTGGGCCGGACCCGGCCACGGTCCGCCGGATCAGGCGCGTTGCCCATGACGCCCTGATCCGGCGGTGGGAGACGGAGTTAGGTAACCCTGCCGCCGGCCGGGACACGGTGGAGGCCATCAGGCCCCACCTGTCCCGGTGGATGAGCCGGCGGTACGGGGCCTTGACGTTCCACCTGGTGCAGGTGCTGACAGGCCATGGATGTTTCGGCAAGTACCTGCACCAGGTGGCTCGTAGAGAGATGACGCAGGAATGCGGAGTGCCCGGCATGGGGGCCGCAACGCCACGCCCTCGTCGCGCAAGTCGGCAGTGACCTCTCGCTGCCGACTGTAATCGATCGAATGTTGAGCAGCGAGAGGTCTTGGAGGGCGGTGGCCTCCTTCTGCGGCGCAGTGATGCGTCAGAAGGAGGCCGTCGAGCGCACGAGGGAGGCCGACGCCGCTGCCGCACCTTGCAGGCGGCGGCGGGCCGGCGGGAGAGCGCGGCGGCAGAACCACGCCGTCCGCTTCCTCCCGCCGTGAGCGATGGGCCCCTAGCCGGGCACGGTGTGAGGGGGCGTTCGGGCCGTTAGGCGTGGCCCTTTGGGCCTTTTGTCGTGTTTCCCTGGGGGTGCGTCCCCCGGGGGTGTCTTGGTTTTTGTCCCCCCCTCCCACTTCGACGAGGGGGGGGAGTCTGGAGGGAGGAGGCCGCCGCCCAATTCCTTCACAGGAGGGCGGCGGCCGGGCATGCGCTCCATCGTGGGCGCGCGCGGTCGTCTGTGGGGTCGGGGGGCCCCAACGTGCCGGTCCCGCGAGGGGCCGGTACGGGACGGCAGGTGGGTGCCTTTGCTCCCCGCGGGCACCCACCAAGAGGAGTTTTATACGCGGAGGCGCCCGGAGAGTTGCTTGGCTGAAACCCGGGCGTCTCCAGTATGCGTATTGCGGGACAAGCGGTGGTGGTTTTAGTGGGTATGGGGGTCACGCACAACATCTCAGTGGCCCCGAGCCCCACATAACCCGGCGTCCCCCCCCCCTTGAAAAGGACGCTGGGTATGCGGTAACAGCATTTCCACCACCGATATCAAAAAAAAAAAAAAAGGATCCGAGAGGCGTGCGGACCCCAGCGAGCCGGCGGCCCGCGGCGCAGTCCCCCAGCGGGGCCGGCGGACGCACCTGGCGGGCTGGACGCGTCGCGGTGCCCGGCAGCTGCGCCGGCGCGCCGCCCGCCGCAACGCCGCATCTGCGAACACAACGTGTGCCGGACAATGTGACGCCATGGATCCGGTTCGGCGGCGGCTTGCGGGGTCCGCGTGCGCTCTACACTTGGCTCACTCCTATAGCTTACGAACGTTGTGCGCCCGCCGCTTGTAACTTTAGCACGCGCGGGGGTGGGGCGTGGCTGTTTCATTATAAGTGGATTACTATTTGTTGTCCAGCACGTGTCACGCGCAGAAGTCCTCAAAAATATTTCTATATGTTATTCATTTATGATAACCAATAATGTTAATGACAAGGCCACGCGGGGGGGCCCGTTATCCTGCAGTAACGGAGCTGATACAGGTGCCCGTCCTATTCACCTCCACCTTCACCTCACGACTGCTTCACCCGGCGCGGGCGCAGGCTCGGGCGGTGCAGCCCAGACACTACCGGCAAGCGGCTGCGACTATGTGCGAGTGACTCTACTTCTACTCCGGGTTCGGTCCCCTGTCTGTACAATGAGCTAGGTACTAGCTTGTGGCGTGTATCCATCACCACAAGAGTAGCGTCGTGACGCCGCTCCGGACAGACGTTCTTTGTCATTCCGCCATCGTCCCATCACCTAGCACTCGAAGACTAAGCAATTGAATCTGTCGCTTATAGTTATAACAAATGTTGAGTTGTTAATTTGTTTATTTATACAATGCGTCGAAGGAAACAAGCGCGCGGTGCCGCGTGACGCCTTCAGACAATCAATTGAGTACTAAAGACCGGGCGTGTTGCGGTACAGATCATTGATGTGCCTACGACAGCCGAGTTAACTGTAACCGCTAATATATTATTTAATTTCGTTGACCATTGCAAAGTGAATTTTACGGGATATATGGGTACTGTTTGTAATGCACGATTTATTTATAAGAACTAAACTTCACAATCCCCATGTCGGTGACCCGACTCCAGCTGCAAAACAGCCCATAAACTGAACACGTCCAAACACATTATTGTAAGTAGGTACATAAACCCGCGAGCACACCGCGGCTGCCGGAGTCCTCGTGAGCGGCTTTTCTGGCAGACCAGGATAGAGCGTCCACGCTCAGATAACTGACGTATCTAATAGCATTTTATCGGGTCGAGGCATATTTTTTTTTATCTAACATAAAAACGACTCGAGCCGAGCGAGCGCGCCGCACCGGTTCAAGTGACACTAATTATATGTATGTGGATATCGTTCTTCATCGATTTGGTATCCCGTTCCTCAGCTCCGCGCAAACAGCTAGTGATGTAATGTGTCTCATCGGCGGCCGCGGTTGCGACCGGCGCCGTCGCCGTCGCTGGCTGGCTGCACAGCATATCACGGGATTGAATACCGAATGTACAATTAATTGTGCAGATATTAATCTCACGAGTGGTGCAGCAGCGCCAGCGCTGGGCACCCGGCCGCGGGCAGCGCGCCGCCGGGCCCGCCGCCGGACCCGCCGCCGGGCCCGCCGCCGCCGCACGCCTCGCACCCGCCCTCCTGCGTGTGCGTTAGTTATACTTTTTATTTTATTATAACACTTCGACTTGTCAAATGAATTGATGACAATCACCACATCAAATTGTCCACTCTGTCGCAACATGCGTTGCAACTGCTCTAGCGGGCACACAATCTTGTTGGTCGCGACGGCCGCAGCTGGGGACTTCCGCCGAGTGCTGACATCCGGCGGCGCGGCGGCGGCGGCGGCGGCGGGGCGGGGAGTCCGTGCGCCCGCGCCGCCCTCGCGCCGGTGGCGCTGCTTTTGTATTAGCACCTGTAAAAACACTTACACAAGGTAGATTTGGCCGAGAGGGAGACGACTGAAGGGAAAGTGTCAGCGGGCGGTGCCGGCGCGCGGCGCGGCGCGGCCCGCTGACCGCTGCCCGCCCGCTGCCCGCCCGCTGCCCGCCCGACGGTGCCCACCTGTATGTAGGAGGCGGAGCGGTCGCGCGAAGGCGGCGACGGCGTCGCGGGTGAGGCGCGCCCGCGTCGCGAGTGCGCGTGCGCTTGCGCGCCCGTGTCTGAGAAGAGGAGGAGGGGTTCCGCTTTACTGTGCGGTAATAAATATCGATTAAAGAATGGAAATAAAAAATAATAAATTTAGTTCTATGACTCGTGAAAATAACAGCTGTTTGCCGGTTCGGTTCGGGCAATCTCAAACCGCTGGACAGTCGGCGAGATCTCGACTGACAGACAGCTGAAGCTACGATTTGTAACCTTTTATTTCAAGAAATTGGCGGATGTTCCTCGGAAAGACAACTGTCGACTTCCGGTTCCGTTAGATCGGTTTCATTAGTTTCAATCTACAAAAAATTACTAATTCATAAAGTCCTAGTAAATACATGCAGTTTACAGTTTCTCGGATAGTTTCTAATATCGATGTTGATACAAAGCACCTGAACAGATTCAAAATTAAAGATCTGCCGCCTCACGCACACAACCAACCGGAAGCCCGTCATTCGTACCGTGTCTGTCGAGTAATACACAAGTTCCTGGGACTCTGATTGAATTTTGTGACGAAGTATTTCCCGCTCTTCTAGCAACGTTCGGCAAACATTGTAGCTAATCTAAGTCCAGCCCGGCGTGTTGCTGAAGGCTTTGTGGCTTACAAGCGACAAAATAAGTGAATATAGCAAATATAAAGTATCTTCAGCGAATAATACGAGTATACCCGTGCGGCGAGTCGCGGCCCCGCCAGTAAGCGCTGTTGTGCCGGCACCACAGGCGCAGGCGATAACTAATTTGAAAATGTTTTTGCTGCAATACGTACCCAGATGGATATTGGCGATTTCGACTTCCCTCGCTTCCACTCCTCTGTTGGCAGTGGAAGTTGTGAAATTGGAAGCGCGCAGCTGCGGCGAGGAGGCCATCCTTCGCGTCGGCAGTGGTGCTCCGGCGGCAGCGCGACCGCGGGATGGCTGCGGTTGAGTGACAGACCGCCGCTGTCACTCCGGTGACTCCGACTTTTTGTATTGAAAACAAATACAAAACGCGCGGCCAGTTCATTAAAAAGGTTGTACGCGTGTCGATGGCCGGCACGCGCAGACAGGAGAACGATACTCGCGTAGCCCGTCGCGAGTTTAATTCTTCATTGTGTGGGTAAAATCGGCACCCAGGAGTTGCTGAGCACCGTGAACTTAATGCCGAGACAAGAAAGGACTCGAGAGCAGTACAGTACAGCGCGCGACGTGTACTCTCCTTGAGTACTCAATTCGCGGATATTATTTTAGTAAAAAAGTTGTTTGTTGTGATTGACTGAGTCTGCTCACTTCTGCTCACCAGGAACCGACACATGCCCTCGTTTGGAGAACAAACCATCTAATATTTTTCAAAGCCTGTAATTTGTCTCGCCCGCGTCCGCAGCAGCCACGCAGCAACCACGCAGCATCCACGCAGCAGCCACGCAGCAGCCACGCAGCAGCCACGCAGCAGCCACGCAGCAGCCACGCAGCAACCACGCAGCATCCACGCAGCAGCCACGCAGCAGCCACGCAGCAGCCACGCAGCAGCCACGCAGCAGCCACGCAGCAGCCACGCAGCAGCCACGCAGCAGCCACGCAGCATCCGTGCAGCAATACACCGGAACCGACATCTGTACACGCGGTAAATTGATTTCTATTGGTGCAACGATCGTCCCGGCGCGTCCGCGAGTTACCAGTTCCAAGCCCTGGAGAGCGCAGGTAAGTCGGCTCCTTGCTACCCCTCGCGGATGGCTAGATAAAACTATTCCAGATGCCTATATTATAACGCGGGTAGATAGAGGTTAGTATTATATATGTCGTATATATTAGATCTTTAAAACTACGCCACGGCTTTTGATGCAGTTTATTTAATGGATAGAGCGATTCAAGAGAAAGGTTTATGTTATATGTATCACACACGTATAACAGATAGAGAAAGGTTTATGTTATATGTATCACACACGTATAACAGATAGAGAAAGGTTTATGTTATATGTATCACACTCGTATAACTGATAGAGAAATGTTTATGTTATATGTATCACACACGTATAACTGATAGAGAAATGTTTATGTTATATGTATCACACTCGTATAACTGATAGAGAAATGTTTATGTTATATGTATCACACACGTATAACTGATAGAGAAATGTTTATGTTATATGTATCACACTCGTATAACTGATAGAGAAATGTTTATGTTATATGTATCACACACGTATAACTGATAAAGAAATGTTTATGTTATATGTATCACACTCGTATAACTGATAGAGAAATGTTTATGTTATATGTATCACACACGTATAACTGATAGAGAAATGTTTATGTTATATGTATCACACACGTATAACTGATAGAGAAATGTTTATGTTATATGAGCTCTGCGGGATGGCATTCGACAGGCAAAGACCGAGGCCTGGAAAGAATTTATAGCGTCCCTTGAGCGTGACCCGTGGGGTAGGCCCTACAAATGGGTGCGGAATAAGCTCCGCCCGGCCGCCTCGCCGCTCACGACAAGTCTCGGACCAGAGTTGAGAGAGTGCGTGGTCTCTTCTTTGTTTCCGCTAAGAGGAAAGTGGACCCCACCAGCTATGGTGTCACCCGCAGCTGCCAGTGGGTCGGACGAGGAAGTGCCGCCAGTGTCGCCGGAAGAGCTGGGTGTGGCGATGCACAAAATGTCTCTCAAAGATGGCGCCCCGGGTCTCGATGGCATACCGGGTCGTGCTTGGGTGCTATCTTTGAGAGAATCGGATGAACACCTACTTCATGTGTTCTCAGAATGCCTGAGGCAGGGCCGTTTCCCGACTAGGTGGAAGACGGGGAAGCTTGTACTGCTGAGAAAGGAGGGCCGGCCGGAAGACCAACCTTCGGCCTATCGCCCTATAGTCCTGCTCGACGAGGTAGGCAAGCTTCTCGAGCGTGTGATCGTTGCTCGTCTGGCACGGCACATGGCAGACGTGGGTCCGAGCCTGAGCGACCACCAGTTTGGGTTTCGTCCGGGGCGGTCTACGATCGGTGCGATCGGGCAAGTCCGGGCGGTAGTAGAGACGGAGGTGTCCCGGGGTGGAGTCGTTGTTGCGGTGTCACTCGACATATCCAACGCATTCAACTCCCTGCCCTGGGAAACAATACGCGAGGGGCTAAGGTATCATGCCGTGCCACGGTACCTGCAGAGGGTAGTAGCTGACTACCTCTCGGCGCGCGCGGTCAGCTACCCGACGCAGGAGGGGTGGCGCACGAGGGAGGTCGTGTGTGGTGTGGCCTTCGCTCGCCGCTCCACCAACTGGCGGGTCCGGGAGGGAACGGAGACCCTCTCGGACCACAGATACATTTCCTTCGACGTCTCTGCCAACACGACGAACACGGGCCACACAATACCACCTGGCGGTGGCCCGAGGTGGTCCCTGAACCGCCTGGACCGCGACCTCCTCCGAGAAGCCGCCGTCGTAGCATCCTGGGCGCCTCTGCCCTCCGACGACGTGGACGAGTGCGCGGAATGGCTGAGGGAGGCTATGCACGGCGTGTGCGACGTCTCGATGCCGCGCGCCGGACCCTTCAGGCCTCGACGACAAGCCTACTGGTGGCGCCCCGAACTGCACCAACTACAACAAGAGTGCACGGCGGCCCGACGCCACTACAAGAGACATCGACGTCGACGCACAAGAAATGAACAGCAGGAGAACGCACTCTACGAAGAGTATCGAGCGGCCCGTCTCGCCCTCTGCAACGCCATATCGAAGGCCAAGACGGAAGCGTGGCAGGAATGGCTGCAGACGCTGGAAGAAGATCCCTGGGGCAAGCCCTACAAATGGGTGCGACAAAAACTGCGCCCGGCCGCCCCGCCAGTCACCCAGTGCCTCAACCCAGATCTCCGGGACAGAGTCATCTCGACCCTCTTTCCATCTGGGGTCGACCGTCCAACGACGATGGCTCACCGGGAGGAGGTACTCGACGACGACGGAGAGGACACCACCCCGCCTATAACACCCGCGGAACTTGCGGCGGCGGTCCACAAAATGGGCCTCAAAAACACGGCACCAGGCCCCGACGGCATACCGGGGCGCGCTTGGGTCCTCGCTATGAAATCTATGGAGTCGCGAGTACTCGCCGTTTTGACCAACTGTCTGGTCCAGGGTCGAGTGCCGCGGCTATGGAAGCGCGGAAAACTGGTGTTATTGCGGAAGAACGGGAAGCCCGAAGACCTACCATCGTCGTATCGCCCCATCGTTCTGCTCGACGAGATCTGCAAGATCCTCGAGCGCATAATAGCAGCGCGACTCGTCAAGCACCTGGACAACATCGGTCCGAACCTGAGCGAGAATCAATACGGTTTTCGCTCAGGTCGTTCAACGATCGGGGCGATCGCTCGTCTGAGGGACATAACAGAAGAGGAAGTGGCCCAGGGCGGGGTAGTGCTGGCGGTCTCAATAGACATCTCGAACGCCTTCAACTCCCTGCCCTGGACTACCATCGGAGACGGCCTCAGACATCACGCCGTACCGAGATACCTCCGCAGCGCACTGAGCAACTACCTCTCAGAGCGCGCCGTGTCATACCCGACGCAGGAAGCCTGGGACACTAAACAAGTGGTCTGTGGCGTACCGCAAGGATCGGCCCTGGGCCCTACCCTATGGAATATAGGCTTCGACTCAGTACTCCGCGGCGCCAACCTACGCGGAGTAGAAGTCGTGTGCTACGCAGACGACACAATCGTCATCTGCCGCGGGAAGACGCACCGCGAGACCACCATCCTTGCCACGGCGGCAGTCGCACAAGTGGTCCAGCGCATCCGCGGGATAGGCCTCACCGTGGCCTTAGAAAAATCGGAGGCCCTGTGTTTTCACGGGCCGAGGAAAGCGCCGTCTCAAGAGATGGCGGTCGTAGTGGGGGGGACGAGGATCACCATCACCCAGACAATGACGTATCTGGGACTCGTCCTCGACGGCCGCTGGTCCTTCGCGGAACACTTCAACCGTCTCTCCGCGAAGGTCACGAAGGCCGCAGGAGCCCTGGCTTCGCTGCTCCCTAATCTGGGGGGCCCGAGCCTCCCATGCCGGAAGATGTACATGGGCATAATACGATCGATGTCCATGTACGGCGCGCCGATCTGGGCCGAACACCTGTCGCCCAAAAACCGGCTCGCCCTCGGTCGACTACAAAAGACGATGGCCACGCGGGCAGTACGCGGCTATCGTACCGTCTCAAGGGACGCGGCATGTCTCCTCGCCGGAGCCGTGCCCTGGGACCTGGATGCGAAGGCCCTCGCCGACGGATTCTGGCGCTGCGCAGCAATTCGCGCGCAGGGCAGCCACCTACCACCTGAAGAGATCCGTCGGCTGAAGAAAGAAGAAAGAGACAGGGCACTGGGGCAATGGGAGGAGCGTCTCCTAGAGCCACGGTGCAGTGCGGACCTTGTGCGGGCCATCCGACCGGTGTTCCGTGAGTGGGTCAACAGAAGCCATGGTGCGCTCACCTTACGCCTCACACAGGTACTGACCGGGCACGGCTGCTTCGGCCAGTACCTGTGCGAAATAACGAAAAGAGAGGAGAACACGCGGTGCCACCACTGCGACGAGGAGAGGGACACGGCCGAACACACCATCACGGCGTGTCCCTCGTGGAACGACCACAGAGCCACACTACAGGCTACCATCGGTGCGGAGGTATCGCTGCCAACCATCATCCAAGCCATGGTTGGCAGCGAGGAACATTGGAAAGCTGCAGAGGACTTTGCGGAAAACATCATCTCCGCCAAAGAAGAGGCCGAGCGCATGAGAGAGCGGGAGGCGCTCGACCCTAGAAGAAGGCCGAGGCGCAGACGTCGTAACAACGACGACGTCCCGCCTTAGACGGGGAGCTCGGGGCGGCGGCGTGGGGGCGCCGTCGCCCACTGCACCGAGCCCCCGAGAGAGTCGCGATGCGCAGAGTGCTCCTGCGCATCGCGACACGTGGACCGGTAGACCACCATCACCACCACTATTCGGAATAGGGGGCGCTCTCTACACGCCCCCGGAGAGGGTCTGCGTAGCAGACAACCGCTGGCGGAGTCGCGGTGAGTATAGCCATGCCGCGGTTCCGTCGTCGATAGCGGATGTAAAGAGCACCGCTGGGTTTTAGTGGGTAAATTCGGGCACCACCATCTAGCCCGAAGACTCCCACATACCCCGGTGGCACTCCCCTCGCCCCCGGGCACCTATAAAAGGTTTCCCAGCGAAAAAAAAAAAAAAAAAAAAAAAAAAAAGGTTAGGTTAGGTTAGGTTAGGTTAGGTTTCGTTGGGGCTTTCCTGGACGGCGGGTACGCTTCTCGCGGGCGATGCGCCTTGGCATCTACAGGCGCAGTCGCTCGCGGAAGTGTACCTCTTCCTGCGGGATGCCGGAGAGCGTCGGCCGGACCCGGCCACGGTCCGCCGGATCAGGCGCGTTGCCCATAACGCCCTGATCCGGCGGTGGGAGACGGAGTTAGGTAACCCTGCCGCCGGCCGGGACACGGTGGAGGCCATCAGGCCCCACCTGTCCCGGTGGATGAGCCGGCGGTACGGGGCCTTGACGTTCCACCTGGTGCAGGTGCTGACAGGCCATGGATGTTTCGGCAAGTACTTGCACCAGGTGGCTCGTAGAGAGATGACGCAGGAATGCGTCGAGTGTGGTGCGCCGATTGACACGGCGCACCACACTCTGGCGGAGTGCCCGGCATGGGAGCCGCAACGCCACTCCCTCGTCGCGCAAGTCGGCAGTGACCTCTCGCTGCCGACTGTAATCGATCGTATGTTGAGCAGCGAGAGGTCTTGGAGGGCGGTGGCCTCCTTCTGCGGCGCAGTGATGCGTCAGAAGGAGGCCGCCGAGCGCACGAGGGAGGCCGACGCCGCTGCCGCACCTTGCAGGCGGCGGCGGGCCGGCGGGAGAGCGCGGCGGCAGAACCACGCCGTCCGCTTCCTCCCGCCGTGAGCGATGGGCCCCTAGCCGGGCACGGTGTGAGGGGGCGTTCGGGCCGTTGGTCGTGGCCCTTTGGGCCTTTTGTCGTGTTTCCCCTGGGGGTGCGTCCCCCGGGGGAGTCTTGGTTTTTGTCCCCCCCCTCCCACTTCGACGAGGGGGGGGAGTCTGGAGGGAGGAGGCCGCCGCCCAATTCCTTCACGGGAGGGCGGCGGCCGGGCATGCGCTCCGTCGTGGGCGCGCGCGGTCGTCTGTGGGGTCGGGGGGCCCCAACGTGCCGGTCCCGCGAGGGGCCGGTACGGGACGGCAGGTGGGTGCCTTTGCTCCCCGCGGGCACCCACCAAGAGGAGTTTTATACGCGGAGGCGCCCGGAGAGTTGCTTGGCTGAAACCCGGGCGTCTCCAGTATGCGTGTGGCGGGACAAGCGGTGGTGGTTTTAGTGGGTATGGGGGTCACGCACAACATCTCAGTGGCCCCGAGCCCCACATAACCCGGCGTCCCCCCCCTTGAAAAGGACGCTGGGTATGCGTTAACAGCATTTCCACCACCGATATCAAAAAAAAAAAAAAAAAAAAAGGTTTCGTTGGGGCTTCGAAGAACACTTCGAGCGTCTAGTACCCCGGATCGAGAGGATAGCCGGTGCAATGCACAGACTGCTACCCAATCTCGGGGGACCAGTAGAGGAAGTTCGCCGCCTCTATGCGGGAGTAATACGATCCGTAGCCTTATATGGCGCGCCAGTATGGGCTAAGAGGCTAGCCATCCGACGCTGTAGAACTAAAATCTATAGCGTTCAGCGAAGAATGGCCATAAGGATCGTACGAGGATACCGTACAATATCCTTCGAGGCGGCGACAGTCTTAGCTCGATTTCCACCTATGGATATTCTGGCGGATATGGATGCGAGGGTGTACGACCGCATCCGCGCCATCCGCCAGAGCGGTGGGAGTGAGCCAGACGAAGTACTCAAGACGGCTCGACGGCAGGAGCGGCGCAGGGCTCTTGCAGCGTGGCGCGATAAGCTCTCGGAAGAGAGGTATGCGCGCAAACGCGTTGTGGGGGCGATCTTGCCGGTCTTCGATGCCTGGATGCAACGACGCGGAGGAAGTCTCACCTACAGACTTACACAGATACTTACTGGGCACGGGTGTTTCGGTGATTATCTGTGCAAGATTGGACGAGAAGCGACGGCGAATTGTTTTCACTGCGGAGGAAGAGAGCTGGATTCCGCATCGCATACGCTCGCGGTTTGCCCGGCATGGGAACCGGAGCGGCGGATCTTGATAAACCAGATCGGACAGAACCTCTCCTTGCCAGTAATCGTGTCGGCGATGCTGGGAGGAGACGTTGCATGGAGGGCCGTAGCCTCCTTTTGCGAAACTGTAATGGTACAAAAGGAGGCTGCTGAGCGGGCTAGAGAGAGGACAGATCCCGCTCGGAGAAGAAACCGTCGTGGCACTACCGTGCGTCAACACGTCGCACCGGTGAATGGTGCTCCCCTACCATAATGGGGCCTTTTGGGTTGTTGGCGATCAGGATGGGGGTTCTCATCGCCTTCTAAACGACCCTGAGGAGGACAATGGCTGGACGTGGTCGCCGGTCATTGAAATAATACTCATGAGGCTGGTAGGGTCTGTATAAGCAGACCCCGGGACGAGCTATCCCAGCATAGCGTTAGCGAGGCCGCGGTTGTGTTCCGAACGGAGATCCCGTGACCTCGCCAAACGCCGAAGGTGACCACCGAGGGGGTTTTAGTGGGTAAAAATCTCCACATAACTCTGACTTCCCCCCAGGAGGCAGAGTATCTTTTCGAAGATTTCCCCCGCGAAAAAAAAAAAAAAAAAAAAAAAAAAGGTTAGGTTAGGTTAGGTTGGGGTGCAAGTGGGGTGCTGGGTCGGATAACCTCCTCGTGTGCCCGGGAGATGCAGTTGCCTTCGGACCTCGGTCCGGGGGTAAGGGCATCTCCTGGGACTGGTGTACCCTGGGCAACGGCAGCTGCTTTATGCTCTCGGGCATAGGGCAGCTGACGGCTAATAATCCGACAGCCGGATAACCCGGCGGGAGGGGTCTCTCCGCGTGTCCCTCTGACTATCAGAAGGCACAGTGGAAAGGCGACGGCGGGCTCGGTGTGCACTTACCCTGCCCCGGGCAGGCGGTGGGTCTTTCCTGCCGCCACCGTCGGTCGTAATCCCGTGTGATGTCGTGGTCATGTCTCGCGGTCACACGGGACCGAGGCCCTTGGCTTAACCGCCCGGGGCGCGAGGAGGACAACCTCTATAAAAAACTACCCCAACTCAAGCGGCGACGCAGCGTGAGGAGTGCATGGCTGGAGGGGAGTCCAGTCTCTACTGCGGACCCCGACAGGGGACCGGCCGACCCCCTGGACGCGACACCTAGGCTTACCGGAGGCAACACGGGCTCTGTCGAAGGTGGACCTCAATAACCCGTGACTCGTGGGAACTTTATGGAAACTGAGAAACAAATACAAAAAACTTTACGGGTGGAACTCACAAGTTTGCCCATAGAGAATGTCGGGCCCGAGATGGGCGAAGGTGTTGTGCCTGCGACGGGCGGAGTTGATGCGGTGCCCGTGAGGGGCGGAGCAAAGAGACGGAGAGCCTCCCGATCGGGAGAGGGGGCGAAGTTGGTGGCCGCGGTCGCGAAGACCACTGGCGGCCCGCGGCGCGACTCTAGGATGACGTTGAGGTCGACGTCCCGCAGGGGGAGGAGCGCGGGATCGTCGCGAGGCATGGACTCCTCTGGGGGAGCTTCGCCTGCCCCGGAGAGTGGGGTGAGCGGCGCGACGAGCAGGGACCGGTCGAGGTCCCGGTCGCCTGTGGAGGTAGCCACCTTCCGGGCGATCGTGGACACCGATCGGTTCCGCAAGCCGGGGCCGCCTGCTTCGGAGGGCGACGGCGGGACCGGAAAGCTGAGGAGGACCGCCAGGGAAATGACCACCGTGGAGCTGGTCAGCAAAGTGGAGGGAGCCGCCGATGACATCTCGCTCGTCTGTAAGACGAGCAAATCGCTGTCCGGCGGCTTCCAGAAGAAGCTGAACCAGGCCGTCCTCTCCATCAAGGAGGCGGTGGTAGCCCTGGCGGCGCGACTCGAGCCGGAGGAGAACCTCCGTCTCCGCTGCGACAATCGTCGCCTGGAGACGGAGGTGGACTATATTAGGCGTGAGCTCCTCGCCTTCAAAAAGTCCAACGAGGAGCTCAGCCAGCAGGTGGCGGCACTGCGCACTGGGGCGGGGCCCGTGCCAGTAGAGGCTCCGGCTCGTCCTCCTCCTCCTGAGCCGGCGGATTTTGCGGCCCTCATCAACGCGGCCGTGGAGCGGGCATCCGAACAGATGCTCGGTGCCACGGCGCGGATGATCGAGGGTCGCTTCGCCGGGCTGGAAGACCGCCTACTTCCAGCCCCCATCATCCGTCCGCCTCTGGCGGCGGATAGAAGGAAGGCGCGGGGTGGCAATCCTGTTTCGCAGGCCCCCGCGCCTGCAGACGCGGCCACTTCGGCTAGGACCCGGCCGGCGGCGCCCTCGGCGCCCCGACAGGCGCCTGCGCCGGCACCACTACCTCGCCGGGCGCCGATGAAGGCCTCGACCTCCCGCCCTCAGCCAACAACAACATCCTCGGCTGAGGGAGAGATGGAGGTGGAAAACGTGCCGCTGCCCGGGCCCTCCACGGAGGAGGGCTCGTGGGTGAAGGTGGTCGGCCGGAAGGCGCGGGCCAAGGCCGCCAAGAAGGCGGCCCCCGCCATGAAGGCGGCCCCCGCCGAGAAGGCGGCCCCCGCCAAGAAGGGGCCCAAGCTTGCGCCGCCCAAGACGGCCGCAGTGATAGTCAAGCTGCGGCCCGAGGCGGTGGCCGAGGGGACGTCTTACCGGGAGATCATGAGCTCCCTGGTGAAGACGTCCGCCCTCGAGGACTTGGGCCTCGTGGGCCAAGTGCGGGTGCGGCCCACTATGGCGGGGGCCCGCCTGTTCGAGCTGGGTGTCAGCCACGGCCACGACGTTGCAGACCAGCTAGCGGAGAAGATGAAGACTTCGCTGGCTGGGGTGGCCGACGTCGTCCGGCCGGTCAAAACCGCGGATCTGCGGGTGACCGAGCTGGACGACTCGGCCACCAAAGAGACGGTCGAGGCTGCGGTCGTCGCAGCAACGGGCTGCCCAGCCGGGCAGGTGAAGGCCCTGTAAGGGACGGGCCCGGGGGGATGGGCACCACCATCGTAACGTGTCCGGTCGCCGCCGCGAAGCTGCTGGCGGAGAAGGGCCGCGTCCTGGTCGGGTGGACCTCGGCTAGGATCGTGGCTCTGGAGCAGCGCCCCTTGCGCTGCTTCAACTGCATGGCGATCGGGCACACCTCCGCTACGTGCCCATCCCCCAAATGCCGGAAGGATCAGTGCTTCCGATGCGGGAAGGTGGGTCACAGGGCCGGCGAGTGCCAGTCGGAGTTCCGATGCTCCGTCTGCGCCGACTCTGGTCGGAAGTCCAACCACTTGATGGGGGGGAGAACTTGTCTCCCCCCCAGGGTCAAGGGAAAGGCTGCGGCCGGGACACCTTCCCGCGTCGCGGAGAAGAATAGTGCGCCTGCAGGAGGTGAGAACATGGTCATCAATTAATTGATGGCCCACATCTCACTCCTGCAGGCGAATCTCAACCACTCCGCCGGCGCTCAGGACTTGTTCCTGCAGTCGTTGGCGGAGTGGGGATGCCACATTGGCGTGGCATCAGAGCCGTACAGGATTCCCGCCCAATCATCCTGGGTTGGGGACCTGGACGGCACGATGGCGGTGCTGGCGAGAGCGGGCGCCTGCCCCCTCTTCAAGTCACTAGAGAGGGGGCACGGCTACGCGGCGGCAGGTTGGGGGAGGTACGCTGTCATCGGGGTGTACTTCTCCCCCAACCGATCCCTGGCAGAGTTCGAGGTGTTTCTCGACTCTGTTAGGGCCGCCGCGGGCAGGTTGTCACCGAGGGAGATCTTGGTCCTCGGCGACTTCAACGCCAAGTCTCGCTCTTGGGGCGGCACCGCCACCGACGCGAGAGGGAGAGCAGTTGAGGCATGGGCACTGCTCTCCGGTCTGAGCCTCCTCAACGAGGGAAACGCGCTCACGTGCGTGCGAGGGTCGGGGGGGTCCATCGTGGACCTCTCCTTTGCCTCACCGGCGCTCGCGCGCCGTGTGGCAAATTGGCGGGTGGAAGAGGAGGTGGAGACCTTATCGGATCACCGATATATCAGGTTCGAGGTCTCCCCTCCTCAGGGACGCGGCACAACATCATCGCGCCCCGGGTTCCACTTCCCTCGTTGGGTCCTCGGCAAGTTCGACAAGGAGCTCGCCGAGGAGGCGGCGCTGTTCCAGAGATGGAACATGCCCCGAGGCTCAGACGACGTCGGCGTCGACGAGCTGGAAGGTCGCATCCACAGCGCTCTTCAGGAGGTGTGCGATGCGGCCATGCCTAGGATGCAGCGACGTCCTGCGGACCGCCGCCAGCTGTACTGGTGGTCGGAGGAGCTCTCCGGCCTCCGGGCGGCGGCCCAGGCTCGTCGCCGGGCACTGCAGCGTTGTCGGCGTCGGCGCACGCAGGTGACGGGGGAGGAGGAGCGGCTGCAGGTTCAGTATGCCGAAGCCCGCAAGACCCTGCGGCTCGCCATAGTCCGGGCGAAGACCCTTGCCTGGGAGGAACTACTGGCAGGGGTCGACAGGGATCCATGGGGGCGCCCGTTCAAGACGGCACGGAAGAAGCTCTGTGCCGCAGGCGCCCCCTTAACGGAGGCCCTGGACCCGGACTTCCTCCAAGGGGTGGTGGACCGGTTGTTCCCGGGGGCTGACGCGTCATTCCAGCCCCCGGTTATGTCCACCACCGCCCCCGCGGCGGCCACAGACGAGGGCCCTCCTCTGACGGAAGAGGAGCTGGACGTGGCCCTGGGTCGTCTCCGGGGTCGACGTACGGCTCCGGGGCCCGACGGGGTCCCATCGAGGGCCCTCTGGGTGGCCGCGAGTCACCTGCGCGAGGAGCTCCGGGGACTGTACGATGCCTGCATTCGGTACGTGCAGTTCCCGGAGCGCTGGAAGACGGGCAGGCTTTGCCTGCTGCGGAAGGGGGACCGTCACCCCGACTCCCCTTCCGCGTACAGACCGATCGTCCTTCTGGACGAGGCGGGTAAGGTCTTCGAGAAGATCTTGGCCGGCCGTCTCGTTCGGCACCTCGCCGAGGTGGGACCGGGCCTCCATGAGGCCCAGTACGGATTTCGGGCAGGGCGATCCACGTTGGACGCCCTGCTCGACCTGAAGGGCCTCTGTCTGGAGGCCTTCGGTGACAGCGAGGTGGTCCTGGGGGTGTCCTTAGATATCGAGAACGCCTTCAACAGCCTGCCATTCGCGACGATCAGGGGGGCGCTGGAGTTTTTCCGGCTCCCCCCCTACATGGTCGGGCTGTTGGGGGCGTACCTCAAGGACAGGACGATCGTCTGGGTTGATGGCAGCGGCGAATTACATCGGCGGCGCGTGGAGAGCGGGGTTCCACAGGGGTCGGTCTTGGGCCCCTTGCTGTGGAACCTCGCGTACGACTGGCTGCTGCGGCAGCCGGTCCTCCCCGGGACGAGGGTACTATGCTACGCGGACGACACCCTCGTCTCGGCCCGGGGGAGGAGTTACGACGAGGCTGCTCGTCTGGCCGCCACTAGCACGTCGCTGGTGGTGGACCGGATCGAGCAGCTGGGTCTGAGGGTCTCCGTCACGAAGACGGAGGCCCTCCTCTTCCACGGACCCCGCAGGGGTCCACCCCGGGGCGCGATCATCCCCGTCCGGGGCGAGAGGGTCCCAGTGCGGGGAGCCCTCAAGTATTTAGGGCTCACTCTGGACGGGCGATGGAGCTTCGGGGAGCACTTCGAACGGCTTCTCCCGAAGCTCACCGCCACCGCCGCTGCGCTGGGCAGATTGCTGCCCAATGTCGGGGGGCCGGGTCATTTGTGTCGGCGCCTATACTCTGGCATCCTGCGGAGTATGGCACTGTACGGAGCGCCCGTATGGGTGGATAGGTGCGAGACCGCCAGGAACGGGCCCGTGTTGAAGAGGGCCCAACGTATCCTGGCGAACCGAGCCTGTCGGGCGTACCGTACGGTGTCCTGGACGGCGGGTACGCTTCTCGCGGGCGATGCGCCTTGGCATCTACAGGCGCAGTCGCTCGCGGAAGTGTACCTCTTCCTGCGGGATGCCGGAGAGCGTCGGCCGGACCCGGCCACGGTCCGCCGGATCAGGCGCGTTGCCCATAACGCCCTGATCCGGCGGTGGGAGACGGAGTTAGGTAACCCTGCCGCCGGCCGGGACACGGTGGAGGCCATCAGGCCCCACCTGTCCCGGTGGATGAGCCGGCGGTACGGGGCCTTGACGTTCCACCTGGTGCAGGTGCTGACAGGCCATGGATGTTTCGGCAAGTACTTGCACCAGGTGGCTCGTAGAGAGATGACGCAGGAATGCGTCGAGTGTGGTGCGCCGATTGACACGGCGCACCACACTCTGGCGGAGTGCCCGGCATGGGAGCCGCAACGCCACTCCCTCGTCGCGCAAGTCGGCAGTGACCTCTCGCTGCCGACTGTAATCGATCGTATGTTGAGCAGCGAGAGGTCTTGGAGGGCGGTGGCCTCCTTCTGCGGCGCAGTGATGCGTCAGAAGGAGGCCGCCGAGCGCACGAGGGAGGCCGACGCCGCTGCCGCACCTTGCAGGCGGCGGCGGGCCGGCGGGAGAGCGCGGCGGCAGAACCACGCCGTCCGCTTCCTCCCGCCGTGAGCGATGGGCCCCTAGCCGGGCACGGTGTGAGGGGGCGTTCGGGCCGTTGGTCGTGGCCCTTTGGGCCTTTTGTCGTGTTTCCCCTGGGGGTGCGTCCCCCGGGGGAGTCTTGGTTTTTGTCCCCCCCCTCCCACTTCGACGAGGGGGGGGAGTCTGGAGGGAGGAGGCCGCCGCCCAATTCCTTCACGGGAGGGCGGCGGCCGGGCATGCGCTCCGTCGTGGGCGCGCGCGGTCGTCTGTGGGGTCGGGGGGCCCCAACGTGCCGGTCCCGCGAGGGGCCGGTACGGGACGGCAGGTGGGTGCCTTTGCTCCCCGCGGGCACCCACCAAGAGGAGTTTTATACGCGGAGGCGCCCGGAGAGTTGCTTGGCTGAAACCCGGGCGTCTCCAGTATGCGTGTGGCGGGACAAGCGGTGGTGGTTTTAGTGGGTATGGGGGTCACGCACAACATCTCAGTGGCCCCGAGCCCCACATAACCCGGCGTCCCCCCCCTCGAAAAGGACGCTGGGTATGCGTTAACAGCATTTCCACCACCGATATCAAAAAAAAAAAAAAAAAAAAAGGTTGGGGTGCAAGTGGGGTGCTGGGTCGGATAACCTCCTCGTGTGCCCGGGAGATGCAGTTGCCTTCGGACCTCGGTCCGGGGGTAAGGGCATCTCCTGGGACTGGTGTACCCTGGGCAACGGCAGCTGCTTTATGCTCTCGGGCATAGGGCAGCTGACGGCTAATAATCCGACAGCCGGATAACCCGGCGGGAGGGGTCTCTCCGCGTGTCCCTCTGACTATCAGAAGGCACAGTGGAAAGGCGACGGCGGGCTCGGTGTGCACTTACCCTGCCCCGGGCAGGCGGTGGGTCTTTCCTGCCGCCACCGTCGGTCGTAATCCCGTGTGATGTCGTGGTCATGTCTCGCGGTCACACGGGACCGAGGCCCTTGGCTTAACCGCCCGGGGCGCGAGGAGGACAACCTCTATAAAAAACTACCCCAACTCAAGCGGCGACGCAGCGTGAGGAGTGCATGGCTGGAGGGGAGTCCAGTCTCTACTGCGGACCCCGACAGGGGACCGGCCGACCCCCTGGACGCGACACCTAGGCTTACCGGAGGCAACACGGGCTCTGTCGAAGGTGGACCTCAATAACCCGTGACTCGTGGGAACTTTATGGAAACTGAGAAACAAATACAAAAAACTTTACGGGTGGAACTCACAAGTTTGCCCATAGAGAATGTCGGGCCCGAGATGGGCGAAGGTGTTGTGCCTGCGACGGGCGGAGTTGATGCGGTGCCCGTGAGGGGCGGAGCAAAGAGACGGAGAGCCTCCCGATCGGGAGAGGGGGCGAAGTTGGTGGCCGCGGTCGCGAAGACCACTGGCGGCCCGCGGCGCGACTCTAGGATGACGTTGAGGTCGACGTCCCGCAGGGGGAGGAGCGCGGGATCGTCGCGAGGCATGGACTCCTCTGGGGGAGCTTCGCCTGCCCCGGAGAGTGGGGTGAGCGGCGCGACGAGCAGGGACCGGTCGAGGTCCCGGTCGCCTGTGGAGGTAGCCACCTTCCGGGCGATCGTGGACACCGATCGGTTCCGCAAGCCGGGGCCGCCTGCTTCGGAGGGCGACGGCGGGACCGGAAAGCTGAGGAGGACCGCCAGGGAAATGACCACCGTGGAGCTGGTCAGCAAAGTGGAGGGAGCCGCCGATGACATCTCGCTCGTCTGTAAGACGAGCAAATCGCTGTCCGGCGGCTTCCAGAAGAAGCTGAACCAGGCCGTCCTCTCCATCAAGGAGGCGGTGGTAGCCCTGGCGGCGCGACTCGAGCCGGAGGAGAACCTCCGTCTCCGCTGCGACAATCGTCGCCTGGAGACGGAGGTGGACTATATTAGGCGTGAGCTCCTCGCCTTCAAAAAGTCCAACGAGGAGCTCAGCCAGCAGGTGGCGGCACTGCGCACTGGGGCGGGGCCCGTGCCAGTAGAGGCTCCGGCTCGTCCTCCTCCTCCTGAGCCGGCGGATTTTGCGGCCCTCATCAACGCGGCCGTGGAGCGGGCATCCGAACAGATGCTCGGTGCCACGGCGCGGATGATCGAGGGTCGCTTCGCCGGGCTGGAAGACCGCCTACTTCCAGCCCCCATCATCCGTCCGCCTCTGGCGGCGGATAGAAGGAAGGCGCGGGGTGGCAATCCTGTTTCGCAGGCCCCCGCGCCTGCAGACGCGGCCACTTCGGCTAGGACCCGGCCGGCGGCGCCCTCGGCGCCTCGACAGGCGCCTGCGCCGGCACCACTACCTCGCCGGGCGCCGATGAAGGCCTCGACCTCCCGCCCTCAGCCAACAACAACATCCTCGGCTGAGGGAGAGATGGAGGTGGAAAACGTGCCGCTGCCCGGGCCCTCCACGGAGGAGGGCTCGTGGGTGAAGGTGGTCGGCCGGAAGGCGCGGGCCAAGGCCGCCAAGAAGGCGGCCCCCGCCATGAAGGCGGCCCCCGCCGAGAAGGCGGCCCCCGCCAAGAAGGGGCCCAAGCTTGCGCCGCCCAAGACGGCCGCAGTGATAGTCAAGCTGCGGCCCGAGGCGGTGGCCGAGGGGACGTCTTACCGGGAGATCATGAGCTCCCTGGTGAAGACGTCCGCCCTCGAGGACTTGGGCCTCGTGGGCCAAGTGCGGGTGCGGCCCACTATGGCGGGGGCCCGCCTGTTCGAGCTGGGTGTCAGCCACGGCCACGACGTTGCAGACCAGCTAGCGGAGAAGATGAAGACTTCGCTGGCTGGGGTGGCCGACGTCGTCCGGCCGGTCAAAACCGCGGATCTGCGGGTGACCGAGCTGGACGACTCGGCCACCAAAGAGACGGTCGAGGCTGCGGTCGTCGCAGCAACGGGCTGCCCAGCCGGGCAGGTGAAGGCCCTGTCCGTAAGGGACGGGCCCGGGGGGATGGGCACCACCATCGTAACGTGTCCGGTCGCCGCCGCGAAGCTGCTGGCGGAGAAGGGCCGCGTCCTGGTCGGGTGGACCTCGGCTAGGATCGTGGCTCTGGAGCAGCGCCCCTTGCGCTGCTTCAACTGCATGGCGATCGGGCACACCTCCGCTACGTGCCCATCCCCCAAATGCCGGAAGGATCAGTGCTTCCGATGCGGGAAGGTGGGTCACAGGGCCGGCGAGTGCCAGTCGGAGTTCCGATGCTCCGTCTGCGCCGACTCTGGTCGGAAGTCCAACCACTTGATGGGGGGGAGAACTTGTCTCCCCCCCAGGGTCAAGGGAAAGGCTGCGGCCGGGACACCTTCCCGCGTCGCGGAGAAGAATAGTGCGCCTGCAGGAGGTGAGAACATGGTCATCAATTAATTGATGGCCCACATCTCACTCCTGCAGGCGAATCTCAACCACTCCGCCGGCGCTCAGGACTTGTTCCTGCAGTCGTTGGCGGAGTGGGGATGCCACATTGGCGTGGCATCAGAGCCGTACAGGATTCCCGCCCAATCATCCTGGGTTGGGGACCTGGACGGCACGGTGGCGGTGCTGGCGAGAGCGGGCGCCTGCCCCCTCTTCAAGTCACTAGAGAGGGGGCACGGCTACGCGGCGGCAGGTTGGGGGAGGTACGCTGTCATCGGGGTGTACTTCTCCCCCAACCGATCCCTGGCAGAGTTCGAGGTGTTTCTCGACTCTGTCAGGGCCGCCGCGGGCAGGTTGTCACCGAGGGAGATCTTGGTCCTCGGCGACTTCAACGCCAAGTCTCGCTCTTGGGGCGGCACCGCCACCGACGCGAGAGGGAGAGCAGTTGAGGCATGGGCACTGCTCTCCGGTCTGAGCCTCCTCAACGAGGGAAACGCGCTCACGTGCGTGCGAGGGTCGGGGGGGTCCATCGTGGACCTCTCCTTTGCCTCACCGGCGCTCGCGCGCCGTGTGGCAAATTGGCGGGTGGAAGAGGAGGTGGAGACCTTATCGGATCACCGATATATCAGGTTCGAGATCTCCCCTCCTCAGGGGCGCGGCACAACATCATCGCGCCCCGGGTTCCACTTCCCTCGTTGGGTCCTCGGCAAGTTCGACAAGGAGCTCGCCGAGGAGGCGGCGCTGTTCCAGAGATGGAACATGCCCCGAGGCTCAGACGACGTCGGCGTCGACGAGCTGGAAGGTCGCATCCACAGCGCTCTTCAGGAGGTGTGCGATGCGGCCATGCCTAGGATGCGGCGACGTCCTGCGGACCGCCGCCAGCTGTACTGGTGGTCGGAGGAGCTCTCCGGCCTCCGGGCGGCGGCCCAGGCTCGTCGCCGGGCACTGCAGCGTTGTCGGCGTCGGCGCACGCAGGTGACGGGGGAGGAGGAGCGGCTGCAGGGTCAGTATGCGGAAGCCCGCAAGACCCTGCGGCTCGCCATAGTCCGGGCGAAGACCCTTGCCTGGGAGGAACTACTGGCAGGGGTCGACAGGGATCCATGGGGGCGCCCGTTCAAGATGGCACGGAAGAAGCTCTGTGCCGCAGGCGCCCCCTTAACGGAGGCCCTGGACCCGGACTTCCTCCAAGGGGTGGTGGACCGGTTGTTCCCGGGGGCTGACGCGTCATTCCAGCCCCCGGTTATGTCCACCACCGCCCCCGCGGCGGCCACAGAGGAGGGCCCTCCTCTGACGGAAGAGGAGCTGGACGTGGCCCTGGATCGTCTCCGGGGTCGACGTACGGCTCCGGGGCCCGACGGGGTCCCATCGAGGGCCCTCTGGGTGGCTGCCAGTCACCTGCGCGAGGAGCTCCGGGGACTGTACGACGCCTGCATTCGGCGCGTGCAGTTCCCGGAGCGCTGGAAGACGGGCAGGCTTTGCCTGCTGCGGAAGGGGGACCGTCACCCCGACTCCCCTTCCGCGTACAGACCGATCGTCCTTCTGGACGAGGCGGGTAAGGTCTTCGAGAAGATCTTGGCCGGCCGTCTCGTTCGGCACCTCGCCGAGGTGGGACCGGGCCTCCATGAGGCCCAGTACGGATTTCGGGCAGGGCGATCCACGTTGGATGCCCTGCTCGACCTGAAGGGCCTCTGTCTGGAGGCCTTCGGTGACGGCGAGGTGGTCCTGGGGGTGTCCTTAGATATCGAGAACGCCTTCAACAGCCTGCCATTCGCGACGATCAGGGGGGCGCTGGAGTTTTTCCGGCTCCCCCCCTACATGGTCGGGCTGTTGGGGGCGTACCTCAAGGACAGGACGATCGTCTGGGTTGATGGCAGCGGCGAATTACATCGGCGGCGCGTGGAGAGCGGGGTTCCACAGGGGTCGGTCTTGGGCCCCTTGCTGTGGAACCTCGCGTACGACTGGCTGCTGCGGCAGCCGGTCCTCCCCGGGACGAGGGTACTATGCTACGCGGACGACACCCTCGTCTCGGCCCGGGGGAGGAGTTACGACGAGGCTGCTCGTCTGGCCGCCACTAGCACGTCGCTGGTGGTGGACCGGATCGAGCAGCTGGGTCTGAGGGTCTCCGTCACGAAGACGGAGGCCCTCCTCTTCCACGGACCCCGCAGGGGTCCACCCCGGGGCGCGATCATCCCCGTCCGGGGCGAGAGGGTCCCAGTGCGGGGAGCCCTCAAGTATTTAGGGCTCACTCTGGACGGGCGATGGAGCTTCGGGGAGCACTTCGAACGGCTTCTCCCGAAGCTCACCGCCACCGCCGCTGCGCTGGGCAGATTGCTGCCCAATGTCGGGGGGCCGGGTCATTTGTGTCGGCGCCTATACTCTGGCATCCTGCGGAGTATGGCACTGTACGGAGCGCCCGTATGGGTGGATAGGTGCGAGACCGCCAGGAACGGGCCCGTGTTGAAGAGGGCCCAACGTATCCTGGCGAACCGAGCCTGTCGGGCGTACCGTACGGTGTCCTGGACGGCGGGTACGCTTCTCGCGGGCGATGCGCCTTGGCATCTACAGACGCAGTCGCTTGCGGAAGTGTACCTCTTCCTGCGGGATGCCGGAGAGCGTCGGCCGGACCCGGCCACGGTCCGCCGGATCAGGCGCGTTGCCCATGACGCCCTGATCCGGCGGTGGGAGACGGAGTTAGGTAACCCTGCCGCCGGCCGGGACACGGTGGAGGCCATCAGGCCCCACCTGTCCCGGTGGATGAGCCGGCGGTACGGGGCCTTGACGTTCCACCTGGTGCAGGTGCTGACAGGCCATGGATGTTTCGGCAAGTACCTGCACCAGGTGGCTCGTAGAGAGATGACGCAGGAATGCGTCGAGTGTGGTGCGCCGATTGACACGGCGCACCACACTCTGGCGGAGTGCCCGGCATGGGGGCCGCAACGCCACGCCCTCGTCGCGCAAGTCGGCAGTGACCTCTCGCTGCCGACTGTAATCGATCGTATGTTGAGCAGCGAGAGGTCTTGGAGGGCGGTAGCCTCCTTCTGCGGCGCAGTGATGCGTCAGAAGGAGGCCGCCGAGCGCACGAGGGAGGCCGGCGCCGCTGCCGCACCTTGCAGGCGGCGGCGGGCCGGCGGGAGAGCGCGGCGGCAGAACCACGCCGTCCGCTTCCTCCCGCCGTGAGCGATGGGCCCCTAGCCGGGCACGGTGTGATGGGGCGTTCGGGCCGTTGGGCGTGGCCCTTTGGGCCTTTTGTCGTGTTTCCCCTGGGGGTGCGTCCCCCGGGGGAGTCTTGGTTTTTGTCCCCCCCCTCCCACTTCGACGAGGGGGGGAGTCTGGAGGGAGGAGGCCGCCGCCCAATTCCTTCACGGGAGGGCGGCGGCCGAGCATGCGCTCCGTCGTGGGCGCGCGCGGTCGTCTGTGGGGTCGGGGGGCCCCAACGTGCCGGTCCCGCGAGGGGCCGGTACGGGACGGCAGGTGGGTGCCTTTGCTCCCCGCGGGTACCCACCAAGAGGAGTTTTATACGCGGAGGCGCCCGGAGAGTTGCTTGGCTGAAACCCGGGCGTCTCCAGTATGCGTGTGGCGGGACAAGCGGTGGTGGTTTTAGTGGGTATGGGGGTCACGCACAACATCTCAGTGGCCCCGAGCCCCACATAACCCGGCGTCCCCCCCCTCGAAAAG
This sequence comes from Troides aeacus, assembly GCA_033220335.2. Taxonomy (NCBI): domain Eukaryota; kingdom Metazoa; phylum Arthropoda; class Insecta; order Lepidoptera; family Papilionidae; genus Troides; species Troides aeacus. The sequence goes on along the minus strand of CM067273.1, from coordinate 31,149 downwards.
GACGCTGGGTATGCGTTAACAGCATTTCCACCACCGATATCAAAAAAAAAAAAAAAAAAAAGGTTAGGTTAGGTTAGGTTAGGTTGCCGTACTGTGTCCCGTCCACGGCTGGGTGGGCAGGTGACGTCGAGGGCATGGTGGCAATCTACTCGGTTCGGTCTATGGGCGGTCCTCCCCTTGAAAACATCCAGAGGGGACGAGGTTACGTCGCCGCAGACGTTGCTACTATTAAGATCATTGGGGTATATTTTTCTCCAAATAGGTCACTCGTCGAATACGAGAACTTTCTTGACCAGTTGGCGACTTTCATAAGTCAAATACACCCTCGCCCTATACTCGTGCTGGGTGATTTCAACGCGAAGTCCCCGGCCTGGGGCTCACCAGTTGCTGATGCGAGAGGTGAAGTGCTGGAAGACTGGGCCCTAGTACAAGGACTCGTCGTCTTAAACACTGGCAATACACACACGTGCGTGCGCCAGAGAGGCGGTTCAATTGTCGATCTTACTTTCGCCACTCCTTCTCTGGCGCACCACGTTCGCGGATGGCGAGTTGTTGAGGAGGCGGAGACTCTATCCGACCATCGGTATATCCGATTCGAGCTCTCCGCCGACACCTCCAACCACCCCGCACAACAGGACTTGACAAGCCCAGGTTCACGCTGGGCCCTCGGACGATTAAATCACCAACTCCTTCTGGAAGCGGCTGCAGTACAAGCTTGGACACCATCTTCGGCTGGCTTGATCAATGTGGATGAAGAGGCAAATTGGTTTCAGGAAGCCCTAACATCAATTTGTGATTCGGCTATGCCCCGAATCTCCTCAAATAGACGAACATCGAGGCGGCAAGTGTATTGGTGGTCGCAGGAACTTAACCAACTGCGTCGGGCTTGCATCGCTGCTCGCCGCCAATACACTCGTCACCGCAGACGACGTTGAAGAACAGAAAACTCGGCAGCAAGAGAAGCTGAATTATACAGCTCATATAGGACGGCAAAGAAAGCACTGCAAGATGCCATAAAGACGGCTAAGGTGCGTACTCGCGAAGAATTTATAGCGATGCTTGATAGAGATCCATGGGGACGTCCGTATAAAATGGTGAGGGACAAACTCCGTCCCTGGTCTCCACCATTGACGCAAACCCTACCACCTGATCTATTGAGAAGAGTATTGGACGCGCTATTTCCAAACGAAACTAGGCGCCCAATCGGAATCCCATCACAAGTACAGGCAGGAACACCGCACGATGTCAATACAGCAGCTCCAGAGGTCTCACACGACGAGCTGATGAAGGCAGTGGAAAGGCTGAAAACGAAAAATGTCGCACCCGGACCAGACGGTGTGCCTGGCCGAGTTTGGACTCTGTCGTTCGAAGCACTGGGGCTGCGTTTCGAAACTTTGCTTAGCGCATGCCTTCAGCAAGGACGATTTCCGAAGAAATGGAAAATTGGAAGGCTCGTACTACTCAGGAAGGTGGGGCGACCAGCTGACTCCCCTTCCGCTTATAGGCCAATAGTTCTGCTCGATGAGGCGGGTAAACTCTTTGAGCGGATAATCGCCAACCGCCTCGTCGAGCACCTTTCACAAGTGGGCCCTGACCTGAACGAAAACCAGTTTGGGTTCAGGAGAGGTAGATCTACCGTTGACGCCATACAACGGATAAAGAAAATTGTGGATGAGGCTATATCTCAGGGTAAGGTGGTTTTGGCGGTGTCTATAGACATCGCCAACGCATTCAACTGCCTACCCTGGGATTCTATAATGATGGCACTGGATCACCACCAGGTCCCGCGCTATCTAAGCGATACGATTAGGGACTACCTGTCCGATCGACGAGTCATCTTCCCGAGTCGGACAGCATGGATCGAAAGAAACATCACAAGCGGTGTTCCACAGGGATCTGTCTTAGGGCCTCTCCTGTGGAACATCGCCTATGATTGGGTGCTCCGCGGTGCACTTCTGCACGACGTCGAGATAACGTGCTACGCGGACGACACCCTAGTTACTGCGAGAGGTCGGTCACACCGCGAGGTCAATATCCTTGCCACTGCAGGAGTATCACAAGTTGTAGGAAGAATAAGAAGACTTGGCCTGGAAGTAGCATTGACCAAAACAGAGGCGATCTGCTTCCACGGTGCAAGAAACGCGCCGCCCCCCGACTCGCACATCATCGTGGGCGGCGTACGAATAGAAATCGGGCAAACCCTGAAGTATTTGGGCCTCACGCTCGATAGGCGGTGGACGTTTCGCCAACACTTCGCCGCGCTAGGCCCAAAATTAACAAGGGCAGCGGCAGCGCTAGCGTCCCTCCTGCCCAACTTGGGAGGGCCTAACGACAGTTGCAGACGGCTATATATGGGAGTGGTACGATCGATGGCTCTGTACGGTGCGCCAATCTGGGGCCAAAACATGTCGGCCAAGAACATCACTGCCCTCAGAAGACCACAGAGGGCAATGGCCATCCGTGTCATACGAGGATACCGTACAGTATCATTCGAAGCGGCAACTGTGTTGGCGGGTTCACCCCCGTGGGATTTAGAGGCGGAACTGGCAGCCCAACTTTACAAGTGGCATAAGGAGGCCACGAACAGGGGTCTCATAGCCCATCCTGACGAAACTCGGAAGAAAAGGGCAGGACTACGATCAGAGATGGTCGAAAAGTGGAGACAAAGGCTCACATCGCCAGAAGCGGGCCATAGCACCGTCACCGCTGTACAGCCAATACTCGCACAGTGGCTCAGCAGGCGGCATGGCTCATTAGCATTCCGACTGACACAAATACTTTCCGGACACGGGTGCTTCGGAAAGTACTTGCATCGCATAGGACGGGAGCAGAGTCCAATCTGCCACCACTGTGCAGGTACTGAAGACTCAGCCCTGCACACTTTGCAGGAGTGCCCGGCTTGGAGTGCAGAGCGCGAGCAGCTACTCGCGGCGACAGGAGAGCAAACGCTGTCGCTACCGACCATAATCCAATTAATGACCGAGAGCGAGAGCGCCTGGGAGGCGATGGCCTCATTTTGTGAAGCCGTTATGACCAACAAGGAGGTGGCGGAGCGCGAAAGGGAGGCTACCAGCCAGCTTCCCTCCCGCCGCAGGCGCACAGCACGACGACGAGCGCACCCGCGCGATGACCTCCGACCACCGTGAGGTCAGGCCTGCGAGCGGCGGGGAGGGCAACCCGTCGTCCGACCAGTGACAGGCCGTGGCGGTGAGCACCCAGTGTCCGGGGTGCTCACATTAGGAGGATAGGGGCAAGGCCCCTCAAGGAAGAGATCCGAAGAGGGTCAAGGCCGGCCGGGAAGGTGGCGAATGCATCGATCGATCCCACCAACCCGGCACTCAGGCCGTGAAGGACACCGGGGGGTTGTTTTAGTGGGTGAGAGCCCCACATAACCATTCGTCGTGCCCTAGACGAATGTGTATGCCGCAGGACATTTTTTTTTTTTTTTTTTTTTTTTTTTTTTTTTTTTTTTTTTTTTTTTCCCCTCGACAAAAAAAAAAAAAAAAAAAAAAAAAAAAAAAAAAAAAAAAAAAAAAAAAAGGTTAGGTTAGGTTAGGTTAGGTTAGGTTAGGTTAGGTTAGGTTAGGTTAGGTTAGGTTAGGTTAGGGGTGCAAGTGAGAACCTCCTCGTGTGGTCGTCCTCTTGTCATGTCTGCATGCAGGCATGGCAAGGGGTTGATCCTGGTGCACCCTGGTAACATTCCGTAGTAATCTCCTATGTCGGGTTTTTGCTACGGAATGGCCAACTCTCACGCGGGGGTCGGGCCTGCAAGTTGCAGGTCTCGGGCAGGCCTGTGGGGGATTCAACCTCCATACGCCACCGCCGGAAACCGTAATCCCAGAACCGCTGTGGTCATGTCTCGCGGCGGGGAAGGAAACGGGGGCTCTTGCCTTAATTGGCCGGGGTCGCGAGGAAGAAAACCTCTTTAAAAAATCACCCCAATCCTAAGTGGCGGCGCAGCGCGAAGAGATGCGTGGCGGATGGGATGATCCGTCGCTACTGCGAACCAACGGCGGGGAACGGCCGAACCCTTGCCGTAATCTAGGCTTGCCTGGGCATCGGAGCTCTGCCCGGGTGGACTTTTGTTTCTCCATTACTCGTGGGAATAATATGGAAAATAAAAAGTACATTGACGACATTAAGCTAGGAAACAGGACACCGATAGTGCAAATTGAAAGGTTAGACGAAGTGGAAATAATGTCGCGGTCGACAACGCCCGCGTCATCAACATCGAGCAGGTTCTTCGTGAAGGGGGGGGAAAGAACCTCTGACGAGAGCGAGAGCGGCAACGAGACTGCCGTCTCCCAGTCCCACGATAAGGAAATGGATAAAATTAGAAGACGGTTCCGCAAGAGGCGTGGCAGCGAACCCGAAGAAGGCTCCGACTCTAGTGCCACCAACACCAAGGGCACTAAACGCGGAAGACCACCGACCACCGGTGAGTACGTCGGCCTGGCCAAGGCCAAAAAGGACTACCTCGCACTCCAGCGGGAAGCCCTTAAGGTCCAGGCTGAAAAGGAGCTCATAGAGGAGACCAAGAGGCTCCAGTTGACACGCTCTCATCGGCTGTCGGAGTCCTCGACATCGGACGTGGTAATGGACGAAGGCGTAGTCACGGCGACGAAACTGGGCTCACGGATAACCGAGAGCCTGGAAATCATCAACAAAGTCGCCAAAACGTCCAAAAACCTAAGCGGGCCCTATGTGAAGGCTCTGAAAGACTCGGTCAGTCTCATAAGAGAGTCATGCGCGGCCCTCCTCGAAAGGTCATCATCGGAGGAAACGCGAACCCTGGAGGCGGTCAACACACGCCTCTCCAAGGAGCTCGCAGAAGTGAGAACCGAGCTCGCGAGCATCAAGCGCGGGCTCTCAGAGCTAAGACCACAGACCGCTCCCGCATTCCCTTCGCTCAACGTCGAAGAGCTGCTGCAGAGGGCGGTCCACGAAGCGGTTTCCCTGTCGAGCGCTCGACTCGACGCTCGTCTGGAGGCCCTACAAGACCGGTTTCTCCCCGAGACGCGTCCGCGCCCTCCACTGGCCGCCGACAAGAAAAAGGAACGTGCCAAAGACACACAACAACCTGTGTTAAGGCCCACACGAGAGACGCAAGACTCGGACCCGGCGGTGTCAAACCTGACACCCCCGGCTAACCCTGGCCCGGCACCAGAGAGGCCCAAGAAGAAAAAAAAGAAATCCGCGGCTGCCACAGAAGCAGCAGCCGCGAGACGCGACGCCGCACAAACATCCGCGGCTTCGCAACCACCCCCCCGCACGCGAGAGTGGACCAGGGTGGATAAAAAGAAGCAGGACCCACCAGAGAAAAAGGGAAAGAAGAAAGAAGGACGAAAACTACGCGTCCCAAAGACTGCAGCAGTCGTTATAACGCTGCAGCCCGATGCAGCAGAAAAAGGCGCCTCATACAGGGACGTCCTGGAGAGGGCGAAACGAAGCGTCGATCTGGAGGCCCTGGACATCCCGGGCATCAAATTAAAGGTGGCCGTGACCGGGGCGCGCAAGCTAGAGGTCGCCGGCACGGCCTGCAAAGAAAAGGCCGACGCGCTCGCGGCCAAACTAAAGGAGGCTCTGGGAGAAGATGTGGTACGCATCTCGAGACCCCAGAAGTGCGCCGAGCTACGCATCACCGGGCTAGACGACTCAGCCACCGCGACCGAGATCGCGGAAGCGATAGCCACAGCAGGAAACTGTCCATCCGTCGACGTCAAAGTTGGCGAAATTCGGTGGCAGAGAGGCCTCGGCGCGGCCTGGGTAAAATGCCCAGTCGAGGCTGCCAAAAAAGTGACAGCACCAAACACCAAGGTGCGCATCGGATGGGTAGTCGTGCGCGTCGTGCTTCTTTCCGCGCGTCCCATGCGATGTTTTAAGTGCCATGAGACCGGGCACACAAGGGCGACCTGCACCAGCAAGGACGACCGCGGCGGACTCTGTTTCCGATGCGGCCAACCGGATCACTCCTCCGCTACCTGCCCCAACGCGCCACACTGCGCGCTGTGCGCAGCGAAAGGGAAGCCGGCGGACCACAGTGTTGGTAGCAAGATCTGCAACAAACCAGCACCAGCAACAGTAAAAGAGAGGACTGCTAAGAAGAGCAAAGCGCCACAGAAGCCCGCCACTACATCTAAGGTGGGCCCTGATGCCGGAGCGGAACCGATGGAAGCCCAATAACGGCGACCTACAAATTCCTGCAGGGCAACTTGAACCACTGCGCTCGGGCACAAGATCTCCTAGTGCAAACCGCAGCGCAGTGGACAAGCGACATCACCATCGTGTCGGAGCCATACCGCGTCCCATCCAGGTGCAACTGGGCGGGCGACGCCGACTCATCCGTCGCCCTACTCTTCGGCCCGAGGATCGTACCTCCGTCATCAAGAGACACGACTAAAGGCCAGGGCTACGTGGCTGCCAACCTGGGGGTCCTCACCATAGTGGGGGTTTACTTCTCTCCCAACAAACCCTTGGTCGACTTTGAGGCATTTCTCGCGCAGCTGACGGCCGCCATCGGCGGCGCGACGTCGCCTGTGATCGTCGCCGGGGACTTCAACGCGAAGTCAACGCTCTGGGGTTCCCCGGCGACGGACGCAAGAGGCCGCGCGGTGGAGGAGTGGATGGCGTCCTCTAACCTCGCGCTGGTCAATCGGGGCACGGTCAGCACGTGCGTCCGACGACACGGTGAGTCAATAGTCGACTTGACTTTTGTCAGCTCGGCCTTCGCTCGCCGCACCACCAACTGGCGGGTCCGGGAGGGAACGGAGACCCTCTCGGACCACAGATACATTTCCTTCGACGTCTCTGCCAACACGACGAACACGGGCCACACAATACCACCTGGCGGTGGCCCGAGGTGGTCCCTGAACCGCCTGGACCGCGACCTCCTCCGAGAGGCCGCCGTCGTAGCATCCTGGGCGCCTCTGCCCTCCGACGACGTGGACGAGTGCGCGGAATGGCTGAGGGAGGCCATGCACGGCGTGTGCGACGCCTCGATGCCGCGCGCCGGACCCTTCAGGCCTCGACGACAAGCCTACTGGTGGCGCCCCGAACTGCACCAACTACAACAAGAGTGCACGGCGGCCCGACGCCGCTACAAGAGACATCGACGTCGACGCACAAGAAATGAACAGCAGGATAACGCACTCTACGAAGAGTATCGAGCGGCCCGTCTCGCCCTCTGCAACGCCATATCGAAGGCCAAGACGGAAGCGTGGCAGGAATGGCTGCAGACGCTGGAAGAAGATCCCTGGGGCAAGCCCTACAAATGGGTGCGACAAAAACTGCGCCCGGCCGCCCCGCCAGTCACCCAGTGCCTCAACCCGGATCTCCGGGACAGAGTCATCTCGACCCTCTTTCCATCTGGGGTCGACCGTCCAACGACGATGGCTCACCGGGAGGAGGTACTCGACGACGACGGAGAGGACACCACCCCGCCTATAACACCCGCGGAACTCGCGGCGGCGGTCCACAAAATGGGCCTCAAAAACACGGCACCAGGCCCCGACGGCATACCGGGGCGCGCTTGGGTCCTCGCTATAGAATCTATGGAGTCGCGAGTACTCGCCGTTTTGACCAACTGTCTGGTCCAGGGTCGAGTGCCGCGGCTGTGGAAGCGCGGAAAACTGGTGTTGCTGCGGAAGAACGGGAAGCCCGAAGACCTACCATCGTCGTATCGCCCCATCGTTCTGCTCGACGAGATCTGCAAGATCCTCGAGCGCATAATAGCAGCGCGACTCGTCAAGCACCTGGACAACGTCGGTCCGAACCTGAGCGAGAATCAATACGGTTTTCGCTCAGGTCGTTCAACGATCGGAGCGATCGCTCGTCTGAGGGACACAACAGAAGAGGAAGTGGCCCAGGGCGGGGTAGTACTGGCGGTCTCAATAGACATCTCGAACGCCTTCAACTCCCTGCCCTGGACGACCATTGGAGACGGCCTCAGACGCCACGCCGTACCGAGATACCTCCGCAGCGCACTGAGCAACTACCTCTCAGAGCGCGCCGTGTCATACCCGACGCAAGAAGCCTGGGAGACTAAAGAAGTGGTCTGCGGCGTACCCCAAGGATCGGCCCTGGGCCCTACCCTATGGAATATAGGCTTCGACCCAGTACTCCGCGGCGCCAACCTACGCGGAGTGGAAGTCGTGTGCTACGCAGACGACACAATCGTCATCTGCCGCGGGAAGACGCACCGCGAGACCACCATCCTCGCCACGGCGGCAGTCGCACAAGTGGTCCAGCGCATCCGCGGGATAGGCCTCACCGTGGCCTTAGAAAAATCGGAGGCTCTGTGTTTTCACGGGCCGAGGAAAGCGCCGTCTCAAGAGATGGCGGTTGTAGTGGGAGGGACGAGGATCACCATCACCCAGACAATGACGTATCTGGGACTCGTCCTCGACGGCCGCTGGTCCTTCGCTGAACACTTCCACCGTCTCTCCGCGAAGGTCACGAAGGCCGCAGGAGCCATGGCTTCGCTGCTCCCTAATCTGGGGGGCCCGAGCCTTCCATGCCGGAAGCTGTACATGGGCATAATACGATCGATGTCCATGTACGGCGCGCCGATCTGGGCCGAACACCTGTTGCCAAAAAACCGGCTCGCCCTCGGTCGACTACAAAAGATGATGGCCACGCGGGCAGTACGCGGCTATCGTACCGTCTCAAGGGACGCGGCATGCCTCCTCGCCGGAGCCGTGCCCTGGGACCTGGATTCGAAGGCCCTCGCCGACGGATTCTGGCGCTGCGCAGCGATTCGCGCGCAGGGCAGCCACCTACCATCTGAAGAGATCCGTCGGCTGAAGAAAGAAGAAAAAGACAGGACACTGGGGCAATGGGAGGAGCGTCTCCTAGAGCCACGGTGCAGTGCGGACCTGGTGCGGGCCATCCGACCGGTGTTCCGTGAGTGGGTCAACAGAAGCCATGGTGCGCTCACCTTCCGCCTCACACAGGTACTGACCGGGCACGGCTGCTTCGGCCAGTACCTGTGCGAAATAACGAAAAGAGAGGAGAACACGCGGTGCCACCACTGCGACGAGGAGAGGGACACTGCCGAACACACCATCACGGCGTGTCCCTCGTGGAACGACCACAGAGCCACACTACAGGCTACCATCGGTGCGGAGGTATCGCTACCAACCATCATCCGAGCCATGGTTGGCAGCGAGGAACATTGGAAAGCTGCAGAGGACTTCGCGGAAAACATCATCTCCGCCAAAGAAGAGGCCGAGCGCATAAGAGAGCGGGAGGCGCTCGACCCTAGAAGAAGGCCGAGGCGCAGACGTCGTAACAACGACGACGTTCCGCCTTAGACGGGGAGCTCGGGGCGGCGGCGTGGGGGCGCCGTCGCCCACTGCACCGAGCCCCCGAGAGAGTCGCGATGCGCAGAGTGCTCCTGCGCATCGCGACACGTGGACCGGTAGACCACCATCACCACCACTATTCGGAATAGGGGGCACTCTCTACACGCCCCCGGAGAGGGTCTGCGTAGCAGACAACCGCTGGCGGAGTCGCGGTGAGTATAGCCATGCCGCGGTTCCGTCGTCGATAGCGGATGTAAAGAGCACCGCTGGGTTTTAGTGGGTAAATTCGGGCACCACCATCTAGCCCGAAGACTCCCACATACCCCGGTGGCACTCCCCCGCTCCCGGGCACCTATAAAAGGTTTCCCAGCGAAAAAAAAAAAAAAAAAAAAAAGGTTAGGTTAGGTTAGGTTAGGTTAGGTTAGGTTAGGTTAGGTTGTGCACGGGGTGCTGGGTCGGATAACCTCCTCGTGTGCCCGGGAGATGCAGTTGCCTTCGGACCTCGGTCCGGGGGTAAGGGCAACTCCTGGGACTGGTGTACCCTGGGCAACGGCAGCTGCTTTATGCTCTCGGGCATAGGGCAACTGACGGCTAATAATCCGACAGGAGTGGCTGGGGTGTACTTGCGTGATGTGTATGGGATGAATGTTAGATCGCGTGTGAATCTTACTGTGAGACGTATGTGTGGTTGTATCATGGTGATGGATGATGTGCACTTATATCGTGGGGATGGACGACATGTATTTGTAGCGTGGTGATGGATGATAGGTATCTGTATCGTGGTGATGGATGATGCGTAATCCCGTGCTTGACCCCGGCCAAGGGATGAATGGTTGGACGGGGGTGCCAACCGTTAGGGGTCAACCGTGTCGTAGTGGAGATGGGTTTTGCTCAACCCAAATTAGCAAACATAAAAAATGGAACAAAGCAGTAAGAAAATTGGTCCCCGGGTGGGTCCCCTTCGGGGGGAATCCCACACTTCTGTCGCTCACGCTTCAGGAGTCTGCCCTTCGTACTACGGGGTGGGCACTAACTGCTCCGAGGGCGAGCATTCTACTCGCTCTCGCTCTTTAGAGAGACATCATCAAAACGAAGAGGAGATACAGGACGATACCTATCCAAAAGAGAGAAGGGAAACCCGCGCCAAGCGCGGAAGGGGCAGGCCACCGACTACTGGTGAGTATGTGGGGCTTGCCCAAGCCAAACGTGATTATGCCGCTGCCGAACGGGAAGCGCAGGAGGCTGAAGCAGACAAGGAAGTGGCGGCCCTGGCGCGTCGCATTATAAGACCGCGCGAGGCCACGATCTCAGAGTCGTCACTTCCTTCGTCGCTGGACGACAACTCAGACTCGGAATCGACTACGAGCGCTCTTAAGGAAACGATTGCCTCGAGCTTGGCCACTATCGCCGGAGTGGCCAAAAGCTCGAAAAACCTTAAGGGAACTGCAATCAAGGCGTTGAAAGAGGCTTCCGCCGCGATAAGCGAGGCGACAGCGATGCTTCTTCGGAGGAATACATCCGAAGAGACAAAGCTGCTAGAGGCAGAAAACGCGCGCCTGTCCAAAGACCTAGAACAGGTCAAAAGAGAGATCGCCGAGTTGAGACGGGAGATGGCCAGCGCAAACTCGCAGGCTATCCCTGCACCCGCGGCAGCAGTAGACTTTGAAGAGCTACTGCAGCGAGCCGTCCGCGAGGCTGTGACGCAATCGAGCGCCCGGATGGACGCTCGGTTAGAGAGCCTCGAGGCCCGTCTTCTCCGTGAGTCGCGTCCTCGCCCATCGATGTCAGCTGGTAGAAGGCGGGATGATGCGACATCACAGCAGGAGCCACAGGCTCAGCCACAACCGGCTCAACTACCACAGCCTGGACAAAGAGAAGTGACAACATTGATGCCACCGGCTAATCCAGCGCCGAGGAGAAGAGCTCCAAAGCACAAAGAAGCGGGCGACCCGGCATCGAAACGCCCTCTTACGGAAAAGAGAGCGCCTACCAATCATGGAGAATGGACAGTGGTTGGGCCTGGAGGAAGAAAATCCAAGGCAAAGAAGACAAAAGATACAAGGAGGCAGCGATACAAACTGCGTGCCCCTAAAACAGCCGCTGTAGTAATCTCGCTGCAGCCTGGCGCTGAAGAAAACGGAAAGACATATGCTGGTGTCCTCGCTGACGCAAAGCAAAAAATGAAATTGACTGCTCTCGAGATATCGGCGGTCCGTTTTAGATCGGCGGTAACGGGGGCTCGAATCCTTGAAGTTACTGGTGCGGACAGTCAAGTAAAGGCCGACGCGCTGGCGAATAAACTCAGGGAGGTTCTCGGGGAGCAAGATGTACGCATCTCCCGTCCACAAAAGTGCGCGGGGCTGCGTATCAGTGGTCTTGATGACTCGGCAACAGCGGACGAGATCGCTAGTGCTGTCTCCACAGTTGCGCTGTGCCCACCGGAGTCTATCAAGGTAGGTGACATTCGCCGAGACAGGAGAGGTCTCGGCACCGCCTGGGTGAGATGCCCCGTTGAGGGTGCGCACAAGGTTGCGACCGGTAAGAAGCTACTGGTTGGATGGACACTGGCGAATGTCACACTGCTGCCCGCTCGACCAATGCTGTGCTTCCGGTGTCAGGAGACAGGCCACGCTCGTGCCAAGTGCACCTGCGAGACAGACCGCAGCGAGCTGTGTTTCCGCTGCGGCCAGGCTGGCCACAAATCCGCGCAATGTGCAGGGAAACCTCACTGCGCGGTCTGTGCCGCACGTGGAAAACCGGCTGAACACCGTGTGGGCAGTGATGCCTGTCACAAGTCCAGCCGGAAGAAGAAGGTGGGTGCCCCCAGGGGCAATACATCCCAGAAGCCTCCACCACCCAACTCGGTGGTCATAGCTCCTGCGGCCGAGACGGACACCAATACGGCCTCTTCGTGATGGCTCCTCTACGTATGTTGCAGGTCAACTTGAACCACTGCGCCCAGGCACAGGACCTACTGATCCAGTCCATGGCGCAGTGGTCGATCGATGTCGCTGTGGTAGCGGAGCCTTATCGTGTGCCATCCGGCAACAACTGGATAGGTGACGTGGGGTCCTCAACCGCCCTGGTCTTGGGCCCTGGAGTGTCGACAAGTCGCACCATCAAGTGCCAAGACTTCGTCGCCTCCATCGTCGGCGGTCTCATGGTGGTGGGGGTCTATTTCTCTCCTAATAGATCCCTAACCGAATTCGAGACGTTCCTTGTGAGACTGGGCGCCTTCCTTGGTGGGGTCTCACAACCTGTGCTCGTCGCCGGGGACTTCAACGCGAAGTCCACGCTATGGGGCTCCCCGTCGACGGATGCTAGGGGTGACGTTCTGCAGGACTGGATGGTGGAGTCCGGGATGGCGATGCTCAACCGCGGCAGCGTCGACACATGCGTGAGGCAGCGAGGCGGGTCCATCGTGGACCTCACTCTCGCGAGCCCCACCGTTGCGCGCAGAATAGTGGGCTGGCGGGTCCTCGAGGAAGTGGAGACGTTATCGGACCACCGATATATTCGCTTCAACGTCTCTGCGGAATCGCCAAGGAGCCCGCCGAGCTCGGCTCGGGCTTGGTGCGGCCCCAGATGGGCCTTGAGTAAAATGGATAGAGAAATGCTGAAAGAGGCAGCGATTGTCCAGTCATGGGTTCCGCTTCGCTCCGGGACGGATGTGGACAGCCTGGCGGATTGGTTAGGTCAGACCATGACCCAGGTGTGCGACGCATCCATGCCGAGAGTGGGCCCTCCTGCGCCTCGACGTCGCTCCTATTGGTGGCGCCCCGAGCTGCAGTTGCTGCGAGAGGCGTGCATCTCGGCGCGTCGCCAGTACACAAGGCTACGCAGGAGGAAAACGGGTGTCCTCAATGAGGCTCAGGACGCTGCCTACGATTCCTACCGTTCCGCTCGTCGAGCTCTGCGGGATGGCATTCGACAGGCAAAGACCGAGGCCTGGAAGGAATTTCTGGCGTCCCTTGAGTGTGACCCGTGGGGTAGGCCCTACAAATGGGTGCGGAATAAGCTTCGCCCGGCCGCCTTGCCGCTCACGGCAAGTCTCGGACCAGAGTTGAGAGAGTGCGTGGTCTCTTCTCTGTTTCCGCTAAGAGGAAAGTGGACCCCACCAGCTATGGTGTCACCCGTAGCTGCCAGTGGGTCGGACGAGGAAGTGCCGCCAGTGTCGCCGGAAGAGCTGGGTGTGGCGGTGCACAAAATGTCTCTCAAAGATAGTGCCCCGGGTCTCGATGGCATACCGGGTCGTGCTTGGGTGCTATCTTTGAGAGAATCGGATGAACACCTACTCCATGTGTTCTCAGAGTGCCTGAGGCAGGGTCGTTTCCCGACTAGGTGGAAGACAGGGAAACTTGTACTGTTGAGAAAGGAGGGCCGGCCGGAAGACCAACCTTCGGCCTATCGCCCTATAGTCCTGCTCGACGAGGTAGGCAAGCTTCTCGAGCGTGTGATCGTTGCTCGTCTGGCACGGCACATGGCAGACGTGGGTCCGAGCCTGAGCGACCACCAGTTTGGGTTTCGTCCGGGGCGGTCTACGATCGGTGCGATCGGGCAAGTCCGGGCGGTAGTAGAGAAGGAGGTGTCCCGGGGTGGAGTCGTTGTTGCGGTGTCACTCGACATATCCAACGCTTTCAACTCTCTGCCCTGGGAAACAATACGCGAGGGGCTGAGGTATCATGCCGTACCACGGTACCTGCAGAGGGTAGTAGGTGACTACCTTTCGACGCGCGCAGTCGGCTACCCGACGCAGGAGGGGTGGCGCACGAGGGAGGTAGTGTGTGGTGTTCCGCAGGGGTCTGCTTTAGGACCCCTCCTGTGGAACATCGGATACGACTGGGTTCTTCGAGGCGCCAATCTCCGTGGAGTGCACCTCATCTGCTACGCGGATGATACCTTAGTCGTTGCCTGCGCTCAGTCGCACCGACAGGCTGGAATCCTGGCAACCGCAGCGGTAGCACAGGTCGTCCGGCGCATACGAGCTCTGGGACTGGAGGTAGCCCTGGCAAAGTCAGAGGCCATTACCTTCCACGGTCCCAGAAACGCTCCGCCGCCGGACATGGTCATCGAAGTGGGAGGGACGAGGATCAAGGTCGGGTCGACGCTGTTGTACCTCGGCCTGATCCTCGACAGCAGATGGACTTTCAGACAGCACTTCACCTGGCTGTTTGAAAGGGTGAAGAAGTCCGCTGCGAGTCTCGCTTGGCTACTGCCAAATATGGGCGGGCCGTCGCTAGCATGTCGGCACTTGTACTTGGGGGTGATTCGCTCGATGGTCATGTACGGAGCACCTGTGTGGGTGGAAGATTTATCCACTCATAACCGACTCGTGTTGGGCAGGTTGCAACGTATAATGGCCATTAGAGTCATTCGTGGATACCGTACGGTCTCCAGGGACGCGGCGTGTGTTCTCGCAGGCAGCATCCCTTGGGACCTAGAGGCTGGAGCTCTGGCCGATGTGCACAGACGTTGTGCGCGTGTACGCGAGGAGGGGTCAAGACCGACGTTAGAAGAAGTGCGCCGGTGGAGACAGGTCGCCAGGGATAACGCCCTTCGCTCATGGGCAGTTCGACTTGAAAGTCCACAAGTGAGCATAGAACTGCTCACAGCTATGCAGCCAGTGCTGCGGGAGTGGGTTGAGCGGCCTGGCGGTGCGCTCACGTTCCGCCTCACACAGCTATTGACGGGACACGGATGTTTCGGCAGATACCTGTGTGAGGTGCTGAACATCGAATCGACCGCGGCCTGCCACCACTGTGGCTCCGACCGGGACACAGGGCAACACACGCTGGAAGAATGCACGGCGTGGGCAGAAGAGCGACAAACGCTATCTGCTACTTTAGGAGTAGACCTTTCGCTGCCGACTCTCATAAGATCGATGGTCGACAGCGAAGATAAGTGGAACGCGGCCGCCTCCTTTGCTGAAGGCGTAATGCGTCGAAAAGAAGAAGCGGAACGTATGAGGGAGGCCGGGGCCTCACCCACAACAAGAGCTCCAAGGGGCAGGCAACGCTATCAGCCGCCCTAGCAAGGGTCGCAGGGCGACGACTCTGGGACTGTCGTCGTCCGCTAATTGCGTCCCGAGCGGTCAGACGTGCCGCGTGTCTCGGCATGTTTCGATGTAGTTTAGGGGGATCCCGAAATAAAATCCTCCCCGAAGAGAGCCTAACACACAGGGCAACCGCTGGTAGAGTCACGGAGGTATGCTAACGCGTTCCCGTGGCTCTATTTCAAGCGGCAAGCAGAGCGCCGCTGGGGTTTAGTGGGTATGGGGCACCGCTTCACGGTCCCGAGTCCCACATAATCATCGGCTTCTTCGAGGCTGGTGATATGCGTAACTGCATTCCCCAGCGAAAACAAAAAAAAAACAAAAAAAAAAAAAAAAAAAAAAAAGGTTAGGTTGTGCACAGACGCTGTGCGCGTGTACGCGAGGAGGGGTCAAGACCGGCGCCAGAAGAAGTGCGCCGGTGGAGACAGGTCGCCAGGGATAACGCCCTTCGCTCTTGGGCAGTGCGACTTGAAAGTCCACAAGTGAGCATAGAGCTGCTCACAGCTATACAGCCAGTGCTGCAGGAGTGGGTTGAGCGGCCTGGCGGTGCGCTCACGTTCCGCCTCACACAGCTATTGACGGGACACGGATGTTTCGGCCGATACCTGTGTGAGGTGTTGAGCGTCGAAACGACCCCGGCCTGCCACCACTGTGGCTCCGACCGGGACACAGGGCAACACACGCTGGAAGAATGCCCGGCGTGGGCAGAAGAGCGTCAAGCGCTATCTGCTACTTTAGGAGTAGACCTTTCGCTGCCGACTCTCATAAGATCGATGGTCGACAGCGAAGATAAGTGGAACGCGGCCGCCTCCTTTGCTGAAGGCGTAATGCGTCGAAAAGAAGAAGCGGAACGTATGAGGGAGGCTGAGGCCTCACCCACAACAAGAGCTCCAAGGGGCAGGCAACGCTATCAGCCGCCCTAGCAAGGGTCGCATGGCGACGAATTTGGGACTGTCGTCGTCCGCTAATTGCGTCCCGAGCGTAAGACGTGCCGCGTGTTCCGGCATGTCCCGATGTAGTTAAGGGAGGATCACGATATCAAATCCTCCCCGAAGAGAGCCTAACACACAGGGCAACCGCTGGTAGAGTCACGGAGGTATGCTAACGCGTTCCCGTGGCTCTATTTCAAGCGGCAAGCAGAGCGCCGCTGGGGTTTAGTGGGTATGGGGCACCGCTTCACGGTCCCGAGTCCCACATAATCATCGGCTTCTTCGAGGCCGGTGATATGCGTAACTGCATTCCCCAGCGAAAACAAAAAAAAAAAAAAAAAGGTTAGGTTAGGTTAGGTTAGGTTAGGTTAGGTTAGGTTAGGTTAGGTTAGGTTAGGTTAGGTTAGGTTAGGTTAGGTTAGGTTAGGTTAGGTTAGGTTAGGTTAGGTTAGGTTAGGTTAGGTTAGGTTAGGTTAGGTTAGGTTAGGTTAGGTTAGGTTAGGTTAGGTTAGGTTAGGTTAGGTTAGGTTAGGTTAGGTTAGGTTAGGTTAGGTTAGGTTAGGTTAGGTTAGGTTAGGTTAGGTTAGGTTAGGTTAGGTTAGGTTAGGTTAGGTTAGGTTAGGTTAGGTTAGGTTAGGTTAGGTTAGGTTAGGTTAGGTTAGGTTAGGTTAGGTTAGGTTAGGTTAGGTTAGGTTAGGTTAGGTTAGGTTAGGTTAGGTTAGGTTAGGTTAGGTTAGGTTAGGTTAGGTTAGGTTAGGTTAGGTTAGGTTAGGTTAGGTTAGGTTAGGTTAGGTTAGGTTAGGTTAGGTTAGGTTAGGTTAGGTTAGGTTAGGTTAGGTTAGGTTAGGTTAGGTTAGGTTAGGTTAGGTTAGGTTAGGTTAGGTTAGGTTAGGTTAGGTTAGGTTAGGTTAGGTTAGGTTAGGTTAGGTTAGGTTAGGTTAGGTTAGGTTAGGTTAGGTTAGGTTAGGTTAGGTTAGGTTAGGTTAGGTTAGGTTAGGTTAGGTTAGGTTAGGTTAGGTTAGGTTAGGTTAGGTTAGGTTAGGTTAGGTTAGGTTAGGTTAGGTTAGGTTAGGTTAGGTTAGGTTAGGTTAGGTTAGGTTAGGTTAGGTTAGGTTAGGTTAGGTTAGGTTAGGTTAGGTTAGGTTAGGTTAGGTTAGGTTAGGTTAGGTTAGGTTAGGTTAGGTTAGGTTAGGTTAGGTTAGGTTAGGTTAGGTTAGGTTAGGTTAGGTTAGGTTAGGTTAGGTTAGGTTAGGTTAGGTTAGGTTAGGTTAGGTTAGGTTAGGTTAGGTTAGGTTAGGTTAGGTTAGGTTAGGTTAGGTTAGGTTAGGTTAGGTTAGGTTAGGTTAGGTTAGGTTAGGTTAGGTTAGGTTAGGTTAGGTTAGGTTAGGTTAGGTTAGGTTAGGTTAGGTTAGGTTAGGTTAGGTTAGGTTAGGTTAGGTTAGGTTAGGTTAGGTTAGGTTAGGTTAGGTTAGGTTAGGTTAGGTTAGGTTAGGTTAGGTTAGGTTAGGTTAGGTTAGGTTAGGTTAGGTTAGGTTAGGTTAGGTTAGGTTAGGTTAGGTTAGGTTAGGTTAGGTTAGGTTAGGTTAGGTTAGGTTAGGTTAGGTTAGGTTAGGTTAGGTTAGGTTAGGTTAGGTTAGGTTAGGTTAGGTTAGGTTAGGTTAGGTTAGGTTAGGTTAGGTTAGGTTAGGTTAGGTTAGGTTAGGTTAGGTTAGGTTAGGTTAGGTTAGGTTAGGTTAGGTTAGGTTAGGTTAGGTTAGGTTAGGTTAGGTTAGGTTAGGTTAGGTTAGGTTAGGTTAGGTTAGGTTAGGTTAGGTTAGGTTAGGTTAGGTTAGGTTAGGTTAGGTTAGGTTAGGTTAGGTTAGGTTAGGTTAGGTTAGGTTAGGTTAGGTTAGGTTAGGTTAGGTTAGGTTAGGTTAGGTTAGGTTAGGTTAGGTTAGGTTAGGTTAGGTTAGGTTAGGTTAGGTTAGGTTAGGTTAGGTTAGGTTAGGTTAGGTTAGGTTAGGTTAGGTTAGGTTAGGTTAGGTTAGGTTAGGTTAGGTTAGGTTAGGTTAGGTTAGGTTAGGTTAGGTTAGGTTAGGTTAGGTTAGGTTAGGTTAGGTTAGGTTAGGTTAGGTTAGGTTAGGTTAGGTTAGGTTAGGTTAGGTTAGGTTAGGTTAGGTTAGGTTAGGTTAGGTTAGGTTAGGTTAGGTTAGGTTAGGTTAGGTTAGGTTAGGTTAGGTTAGGTTAGGTTAGGTTAGGTTAGGTTAGGTTAGGTTAGGTTAGGTTAGGTTAGGTTAGGTTAGGTTAGGTTAGGTTAGGTTAGGTTAGGTTAGGTTAGGTTAGGTTAGGTTAGGTTAGGTTAGGTTAGGTTAGGTTAGGTTAGGTTAGGTTAGGTTAGGTTAGGTTAGGTTAGGTTAGGTTAGGTTAGGTTAGGTTAGGTTAGGTTAGGTTAGGTTAGGTTAGGTTAGGTTAGGTTAGGTTAGGTTAGGTTAGGTTAGGTTAGGTTAGGTTAGGTTAGGTTAGGTTAGGTTAGGTTAGGTTAGGTTAGGTTAGGTTAGGTTAGGTTAGGTTAGGTTAGGTTAGGTTAGGTTAGGTTAGGTTAGGTTAGGTTAGGTTAGGTTAGGTTAGGTTAGGTTAGGTTAGGTTAGGTTAGGTTAGGTTAGGTTAGGTTAGGTTAGGTTAGGTTAGGTTAGGTTAGGTTAGGTTAGGTTAGGTTAGGTTAGGTTAGGTTAGGTTAGGTTAGGTTAGGTTAGGTTAGGTTAGGTTAGGTTAGGTTAGGTTAGGTTAGGTTAGGTTAGGTTAGGTTAGGTTAGGTTAGGTTAGGTTAGGTTAGGTTAGGTTAGGTTAGGTTAGGTTAGGTTAGGTTAGGTTAGGTTAGGTTAGGTTAGGTTAGGTTAGGTTAGGTTAGGTTAGGTTAGGTTAGGTTAGGTTAGGTTAGGTTAGGTTAGGTTAGGTTAGGTTAGGTTAGGTTAGGTTAGGTTAGGTTAGGTTAGGTTAGGTTAGGTTAGGTTAGGTTAGGTTAGGTTAGGTTAGGTTAGGTTAGGTTAGGTTAGGTTAGGTTAGGTTAGGTTAGGTTAGGTTAGGTTAGGTTAGGTTAGGTTAGGTTAGGTTAGGTTAGGTTAGGTTAGGTTAGGTTAGGTTAGGTTAGGTTAGGTTAGGTTAGGTTAGGTTAGGTTAGGTTAGGTTAGGTTAGGTTAGGTTAGGTTAGGTTAGGTTAGGTTAGGTTAGGTTAGGTTAGGTTAGGTTAGGTTAGGTTAGGTTAGGTTAGGTTAGGTTAGGTTAGGTTAGGTTAGGTTAGGTTAGGTTAGGTTAGGTTAGGTTAGGTTAGGTTAGGTTAGGTTAGGTTAGGTTAGGTTAGGTTAGGTTAGGTTAGGTTAGGTTAGGTTAGGTTAGGTTAGGTTAGGTTAGGTTAGGTTAGGTTAGGTTAGGTTAGGTTAGGTTAGGTTAGGTTAGGTTAGGTTAGGTTAGGTTAGGTTAGGTTAGGTTAGGTTAGGTTAGGTTAGGTTAGGTTAGGTTAGGTTAGGTTAGGTTAGGTTAGGTTAGGTTAGGTTAGGTTAGGTTAGGTTAGGTTAGGTTAGGTTAGGTTAGGTTAGGTTAGGTTAGGTTAGGTTAGGTTAGGTTAGGTTAGGTTAGGTTAGGTTAGGTTAGGTTAGGTTAGGTTAGGTTAGGTTAGGTTAGGTTAGGTTAGGTTAGGTTAGGTTAGGTTAGGTTAGGTTAGGTTAGGTTAGGTTAGGTTAGGTTAGGTTAGGTTAGGTTAGGTTAGGTTAGGTTAGGTTAGGTTAGGTTAGGTTAGGTTAGGTTAGGTTAGGTTAGGTTAGGTTAGGTTAGGTTAGGTTAGGTTAGGTTAGGTTAGGTTAGGTTAGGTTAGGTTAGGTTAGGTTAGGTTAGGTTAGGTTAGGTTAGGTTAGGTTAGGTTAGGTTAGGTTAGGTTAGGTTAGGTTAGGTTAGGTTAGGTTAGGTTAGGTTAGGTTAGGTTAGGTTAGGTTAGGTTAGGTTAGGTTAGGTTAGGTTAGGTTAGGTTAGGTTAGGTTAGGTTAGGTTAGGTTAGGTTAGGTTAGGTTAGGTTAGGTTAGGTTAGGTTAGGTTAGGTTAGGTTAGGTTAGGTTAGGTTAGGTTAGGTTAGGTTAGGTTAGGTTAGGTTAGGTTAGGTTAGGTTAGGTTAGGTTAGGTTAGGTTAGGTTAGGTTAGGTTAGGTTAGGTTAGGTTAGGTTAGGTTAGGTTAGGTTAGGTTAGGTTAGGTTAGGTTAGGTTAGGTTAGGTTAGGTTAGGTTAGGTTAGGTTAGGTTAGGTTAGGTTAGGTTAGGTTAGGTTAGGTTAGGTTAGGTTAGGTTAGGTTAGGTTAGGTTAGGTTAGGTTAGGTTAGGTTAGGTTAGGTTAGGTTAGGTTAGGTTAGGTTAGGTTAGGTTAGGTTAGGTTAGGTTAGGTTAGGTTAGGTTAGGTTAGGTTAGGTTAGGTTAGGTTAGGTTAGGTTAGGTTAGGTTAGGTTAGGTTAGGTTAGGTTAGGTTAGGTTAGGTTAGGTTAGGTTAGGTTAGGTTAGGTTAGGTTAGGTTAGGTTAGGTTAGGTTAGGTTAGGTTAGGTTAGGTTAGGTTAGGTTAGGTTAGGTTAGGTTAGGTTAGGTTAGGTTAGGTTAGGTTAGGTTAGGTTAGGTTAGGTTAGGTTAGGTTAGGTTAGGTTAGGTTAGGTTAGGTTAGGTTAGGTTAGGTTAGGTTAGGTTAGGTTAGGTTAGGTTAGGTTAGGTTAGGTTAGGTTAGGTTAGGTTAGGTTAGGTTAGGTTAGGTTAGGTTAGGTTAGGTTAGGTTAGGTTAGGTTAGGTTAGGTTAGGTTAGGTTAGGTTAGGTTAGGTTAGGTTAGGTTAGGTTAGGTTAGGTTAGGTTAGGTTAGGTTAGGTTAGGTTAGGTTAGGTTAGGTTAGGTTAGGTTAGGTTAGGTTAGGTTAGGTTAGGTTAGGTTAGGTTAGGTTAGGTTAGGTTAGGTTAGGTTAGGTTAGGTTAGGTTAGGTTAGGTTAGGTTAGGTTAGGTTAGGTTAGGTTAGGTTAGGTTAGGTTAGGTTAGGTTAGGTTAGGTTAGGTTAGGTTAGGTTAGGTTAGGTTAGGTTAGGTTAGGTTAGGTTAGGTTAGGTTAGGTTAGGTTAGGTTAGGTTAGGTTAGGTTAGGTTAGGTTAGGTTAGGTTAGGTTAGGTTAGGTTAGGTTAGGTTAGGTTAGGTTAGGTTAGGTTAGGTTAGGTTAGGTTAGGTTAGGTTAGGTTAGGTTAGGTTAGGTTAGGTTAGGTTAGGTTAGGTTAGGTTAGGTTAGGTTAGGTTAGGTTAGGTTAGGTTAGGTTAGGTTAGGTTAGGTTAGGTTAGGTTAGGTTAGGTTAGGTTAGGTTAGGTTAGGTTAGGTTAGGTTAGGTTAGGTTAGGTTAGGTTAGGTTAGGTTAGGTTAGGTTAGGTTAGGTTAGGTTAGGTTAGGTTAGGTTAGGTTAGGTTAGGTTAGGTTAGGTTAGGTTAGGTTAGGTTAGGTTAGGTTAGGTTAGGTTAGGTTAGGTTAGGTTAGGTTAGGTTAGGTTAGGTTAGGTTAGGTTAGGTTAGGTTAGGTTAGGTTAGGTTAGGTTAGGTTAGGTTAGGTTAGGTTAGGTTAGGTTAGGTTAGGTTAGGTTAGGTTAGGTTAGGTTAGGTTAGGTTAGGTTAGGTTAGGTTAGGTTAGGTTAGGTTAGGTTAGGTTAGGTTAGGTTAGGTTAGGTTAGGTTAGGTTAGGTTAGGTTAGGTTAGGTTAGGTTAGGTTAGGTTAGGTTAGGTTAGGTTAGGTTAGGTTAGGTTAGGTTAGGTTAGGTTAGGTTAGGTTAGGTTAGGTTAGGTTAGGTTAGGTTAGGTTAGGTTAGGTTAGGTTAGGTTAGGTTAGGTTAGGTTAGGTTAGGTTAGGTTAGGTTAGGTTAGGTTAGGTTAGGTTAGGTTAGGTTAGGTTAGGTTAGGTTAGGTTAGGTTAGGTTAGGTTAGGTTAGGTTAGGTTAGGTTAGGTTAGGTTAGGTTAGGTTAGGTTAGGTTAGGTTAGGTTAGGTTAGGTTAGGTTAGGTTAGGTTAGGTTAGGTTAGGTTAGGTTAGGTTAGGTTAGGTTAGGTTAGGTTAGGTTAGGTTAGGTTAGGTTAGGTTAGGTTAGGTTAGGTTAGGTTAGGTTAGGTTAGGTTAGGTTAGGTTAGGTTAGGTTAGGTTAGGTTAGGTTAGGTTAGGTTAGGTTAGGTTAGGTTAGGTTAGGTTAGGTTAGGTTAGGTTAGGTTAGGTTAGGTTAGGTTAGGTTAGGTTAGGTTAGGTTAGGTTAGGTTAGGTTAGGTTAGGTTAGGTTAGGTTAGGTTAGGTTAGGTTAGGTTAGGTTAGGTTAGGTTAGGTTAGGTTAGGTTAGGTTAGGTTAGGTTAGGTTAGGTTAGGTTAGGTTAGGTTAGGTTAGGTTAGGTTAGGTTAGGTTAGGTTAGGTTAGGTTAGGTTAGGTTAGGTTAGGTTAGGTTAGGTTAGGTTAGGTTAGGTTAGGTTAGGTTAGGTTAGGTTAGGTTAGGTTAGGTTAGGTTAGGTTAGGTTAGGTTAGGTTAGGTTAGGTTAGGTTAGGTTAGGTTAGGTTAGGTTAGGTTAGGTTAGGTTAGGTTAGGTTAGGTTAGGTTAGGTTAGGTTAGGTTAGGTTAGGTTAGGTTAGGTTAGGTTAGGTTAGGTTAGGTTAGGTTAGGTTAGGTTAGGTTAGGTTAGGTTAGGTTAGGTTAGGTTAGGTTAGGTTAGGTTAGGTTAGGTTAGGTTAGGTTAGGTTAGGTTAGGTTAGGTTAGGTTAGGTTAGGTTAGGTTAGGTTAGGTTAGGTTAGGTTAGGTTAGGTTAGGTTAGGTTAGGTTAGGTTAGGTTAGGTTAGGTTAGGTTAGGTTAGGTTAGGTTAGGTTAGGTTAGGTTAGGTTAGGTTAGGTTAGGTTAGGTTAGGTTAGGTTAGGTTAGGTTAGGTTAGGTTAGGTTAGGTTAGGTTAGGTTAGGTTAGGTTAGGTTAGGTTAGGTTAGGTTAGGTTAGGTTAGGTTAGGTTAGGTTAGGTTAGGTTAGGTTAGGTTAGGTTAGGTTAGGTTAGGTTAGGTTAGGTTAGGTTAGGTTAGGTTAGGTTAGGTTAGGTTAGGTTAGGTTAGGTTAGGTTAGGTTAGGTTAGGTTAGGTTAGGTTAGGTTAGGTTAGGTTAGGTTAGGTTAGGTTAGGTTAGGTTAGGTTAGGTTAGGTTAGGTTAGGTTAGGTTAGGTTAGGTTAGGTTAGGTTAGGTTAGGTTAGGTTAGGTTAGGTTAGGTTAGGTTAGGTTAGGTTAGGTTAGGTTAGGTTAGGTTAGGTTAGGTTAGGTTAGGTTAGGTTAGGTTAGGTTAGGTTAGGTTAGGTTAGGTTAGGTTAGGTTAGGTTAGGTTAGGTTAGGTTAGGTTAGGTTAGGTTAGGTTAGGTTAGGTTAGGTTAGGTTAGGTTAGGTTAGGTTAGGTTAGGTTAGGTTAGGTTAGGTTAGGTTAGGTTAGGTTAGGTTAGGTTAGGTTAGGTTAGGTTAGGTTAGGTTAGGTTAGGTTAGGTTAGGTTAGGTTAGGTTAGGTTAGGTTAGGTTAGGTTAGGTTAGGTTAGGTTAGGTTAGGTTAGGTTAGGTTAGGTTAGGTTAGGTTAGGTTAGGTTAGGTTAGGTTAGGTTAGGTTAGGTTAGGTTAGGTTAGGTTAGGTTAGGTTAGGTTAGGTTAGGTTAGGTTAGGTTAGGTTAGGTTAGGTTAGGTTAGGTTAGGTTAGGTTAGGTTAGGTTAGGTTAGGTTAGGTTAGGTTAGGTTAGGTTAGGTTAGGTTAGGTTAGGTTAGGTTAGGTTAGGTTAGGTTAGGTTAGGTTAGGTTAGGTTAGGTTAGGTTAGGTTAGGTTAGGTTAGGTTAGGTTAGGTTAGGTTAGGTTAGGTTAGGTTAGGTTAGGTTAGGTTAGGTTAGGTTAGGTTAGGTTAGGTTAGGTTAGGTTAGGTTAGGTTAGGTTAGGTTAGGTTAGGTTAGGTTAGGTTAGGTTAGGTTAGGTTAGGTTAGGTTAGGTTAGGTTAGGTTAGGTTAGGTTAGGTTAGGTTAGGTTAGGTTAGGTTAGGTTAGGTTAGGTTAGGTTAGGTTAGGTTAGGTTAGGTTAGGTTAGGTTAGGTTAGGTTAGGTTAGGTTAGGTTAGGTTAGGTTAGGTTAGGTTAGGTTAGGTTAGGTTAGGTTAGGTTAGGTTAGGTTAGGTTAGGTTAGGTTAGGTTAGGTTAGGTTAGGTTAGGTTAGGTTAGGTTAGGTTAGGTTAGGTTAGGTTAGGTTAGGTTAGGTTAGGTTAGGTTAGGTTAGGTTAGGTTAGGTTAGGTTAGGTTAGGTTAGGTTAGGTTAGGTTAGGTTAGGTTAGGTTAGGTTAGGTTAGGTTAGGTTAGGTTAGGTTAGGTTAGGTTAGGTTAGGTTAGGTTAGGTTAGGTTAGGTTAGGTTAGGTTAGGTTAGGTTAGGTTAGGTTAGGTTAGGTTAGGTTAGGTTAGGTTAGGTTAGGTTAGGTTAGGTTAGGTTAGGTTAGGTTAGGTTAGGTTAGGTTAGGTTAGGTTAGGTTAGGTTAGGTTAGGTTAGGTTAGGTTAGGTTAGGTTAGGTTAGGTTAGGTTAGGTTAGGTTAGGTTAGGTTAGGTTAGGTTAGGTTAGGTTAGGTTAGGTTAGGTTAGGTTAGGTTAGGTTAGGTTAGGTTAGGTTAGGTTAGGTTAGGTTAGGTTAGGTTAGGTTAGGTTAGGTTAGGTTAGGTTAGGTTAGGTTAGGTTAGGTTAGGTTAGGTTAGGTTAGGTTAGGTTAGGTTAGGTTAGGTTAGGTTAGGTTAGGTTAGGTTAGGTTAGGTTAGGTTAGGTTAGGTTAGGTTAGGTTAGGTTAGGTTAGGTTAGGTTAGGTTAGGTTAGGTTAGGTTAGGTTAGGTTAGGTTAGGTTAGGTTAGGTTAGGTTAGGTTAGGTTAGGTTAGGTTAGGTTAGGTTAGGTTAGGTTAGGTTAGGTTAGGTTAGGTTAGGTTAGGTTAGGTTAGGTTAGGTTAGGTTAGGTTAGGTTAGGTTAGGTTAGGTTAGGTTAGGTTAGGTTAGGTTAGGTTAGGTTAGGTTAGGTTAGGTTAGGTTAGGTTAGGTTAGGTTAGGTTAGGTTAGGTTAGGTTAGGTTAGGTTAGGTTAGGTTAGGTTAGGTTAGGTTAGGTTAGGTTAGGTTAGGTTAGGTTAGGTTAGGTTAGGTTAGGTTAGGTTAGGTTAGGTTAGGTTAGGTTAGGTTAGGTTAGGTTAGGTTAGGTTAGGTTAGGTTAGGTTAGGTTAGGTTAGGTTAGGTTAGGTTAGGTTAGGTTAGGTTAGGTTAGGTTAGGTTAGGTTAGGTTAGGTTAGGTTAGGTTAGGTTAGGTTAGGTTAGGTTAGGTTAGGTTAGGTTAGGTTAGGTTAGGTTAGGTTAGGTTAGGTTAGGTTAGGTTAGGTTAGGTTAGGTTAGGTTAGGTTAGGTTAGGTTAGGTTAGGTTAGGTTAGGTTAGGTTAGGTTAGGTTAGGTTAGGTTAGGTTAGGTTAGGTTAGGTTAGGTTAGGTTAGGTTAGGTTAGGTTAGGTTAGGTTAGGTTAGGTTAGGTTAGGTTAGGTTAGGTTAGGTTAGGTTAGGTTAGGTTAGGTTAGGTTAGGTTAGGTTAGGTTAGGTTAGGTTAGGTTAGGTTAGGTTAGGTTAGGTTAGGTTAGGTTAGGTTAGGTTAGGTTAGGTTAGGTTAGGTTAGGTTAGGTTAGGTTAGGTTAGGTTAGGTTAGGTTAGGTTAGGTTAGGTTAGGTTAGGTTAGGTTAGGTTAGGTTAGGTTAGGTTAGGTTAGGTTAGGTTAGGTTAGGTTAGGTTAGGTTAGGTTAGGTTAGGTTAGGTTAGGTTAGGTTAGGTTAGGTTAGGTTAGGTTAGGTTAGGTTAGGTTAGGTTAGGTTAGGTTAGGTTAGGTTAGGTTAGGTTAGGTTAGGTTAGGTTAGGTTAGGTTAGGTTAGGTTAGGTTAGGTTAGGTTAGGTTAGGTTAGGTTAGGTTAGGTTAGGTTAGGTTAGGTTAGGTTAGGTTAGGTTAGGTTAGGTTAGGTTAGGTTAGGTTAGGTTAGGTTAGGTTAGGTTAGGTTAGGTTAGGTTAGGTTAGGTTAGGTTAGGTTAGGTTAGGTTAGGTTAGGTTAGGTTAGGTTAGGTTAGGTTAGGTTAGGTTAGGTTAGGTTAGGTTAGGTTAGGTTAGGTTAGGTTAGGTTAGGTTAGGTTAGGTTAGGTTAGGTTAGGTTAGGTTAGGTTAGGTTAGGTTAGGTTAGGTTAGGTTAGGTTAGGTTAGGTTAGGTTAGGTTAGGTTAGGTTAGGTTAGGTTAGGTTAGGTTAGGTTAGGTTAGGTTAGGTTAGGTTAGGTTAGGTTAGGTTAGGTTAGGTTAGGTTAGGTTAGGTTAGGTTAGGTTAGGTTAGGTTAGGTTAGGTTAGGTTAGGTTAGGTTAGGTTAGGTTAGGTTAGGTTAGGTTAGGTTAGGTTAGGTTAGGTTAGGTTAGGTTAGGTTAGGTTAGGTTAGGTTAGGTTAGGTTAGGTTAGGTTAGGTTAGGTTAGGTTAGGTTAGGTTAGGTTAGGTTAGGTTAGGTTAGGTTAGGTTAGGTTAGGTTAGGTTAGGTTAGGTTAGGTTAGGTTAGGTTAGGTTAGGTTAGGTTAGGTTAGGTTAGGTTAGGTTAGGTTAGGTTAGGTTAGGTTAGGTTAGGTTAGGTTAGGTTAGGTTAGGTTAGGTTAGGTTAGGTTAGGTTAGGTTAGGTTAGGTTAGGTTAGGTTAGGTTAGGTTAGGTTAGGTTAGGTTAGGTTAGGTTAGGTTAGGTTAGGTTAGGTTAGGTTAGGTTAGGTTAGGTTAGGTTAGGTTAGGTTAGGTTAGGTTAGGTTAGGTTAGGTTAGGTTAGGTTAGGTTAGGTTAGGTTAGGTTAGGTTAGGTTAGGTTAGGTTAGGTTAGGTTAGGTTAGGTTAGGTTAGGTTAGGTTAGGTTAGGTTAGGTTAGGTTAGGTTAGGTTAGGTTAGGTTAGGTTAGGTTAGGTTAGGTTAGGTTAGGTTAGGTTAGGTTAGGTTAGGTTAGGTTAGGTTAGGTTAGGTTAGGTTAGGTTAGGTTAGGTTAGGTTAGGTTAGGTTAGGTTAGGTTAGGTTAGGTTAGGTTAGGTTAGGTTAGGTTAGGTTAGGTTAGGTTAGGTTAGGTTAGGTTAGGTTAGGTTAGGTTAGGTTAGGTTAGGTTAGGTTAGGTTAGGTTAGGTTAGGTTAGGTTAGGTTAGGTTAGGTTAGGTTAGGTTAGGTTAGGTTAGGTTAGGTTAGGTTAGGTTAGGTTAGGTTAGGTTAGGTTAGGTTAGGTTAGGTTAGGTTAGGTTAGGTTAGGTTAGGTTAGGTTAGGTTAGGTTAGGTTAGGTTAGGTTAGGTTAGGTTAGGTTAGGTTAGGTTAGGTTAGGTTAGGTTAGGTTAGGTTAGGTTAGGTTAGGTTAGGTTAGGTTAGGTTAGGTTAGGTTAGGTTAGGTTAGGTTAGGTTAGGTTAGGTTAGGTTAGGTTAGGTTAGGTTAGGTTAGGTTAGGTTAGGTTAGGTTAGGTTAGGTTAGGTTAGGTTAGGTTAGGTTAGGTTAGGTTAGGTTAGGTTAGGTTAGGTTAGGTTAGGTTAGGTTAGGTTAGGTTAGGTTAGGTTAGGTTAGGTTAGGTTAGGTTAGGTTAGGTTAGGTTAGGTTAGGTTAGGTTAGGTTAGGTTAGGTTAGGTTAGGTTAGGTTAGGTTAGGTTAGGTTAGGTTAGGTTAGGTTAGGTTAGGTTAGGTTAGGTTAGGTTAGGTTAGGTTAGGTTAGGTTAGGTTAGGTTAGGTTAGGTTAGGTTAGGTTAGGTTAGGTTAGGTTAGGTTAGGTTAGGTTAGGTTAGGTTAGGTTAGGTTAGGTTAGGTTAGGTTAGGTTAGGTTAGGTTAGGTTAGGTTAGGTTAGGTTAGGTTAGGTTAGGTTAGGTTAGGTTAGGTTAGGTTAGGTTAGGTTAGGTTAGGTTAGGTTAGGTTAGGTTAGGTTAGGTTAGGTTAGGTTAGGTTAGGTTAGGTTAGGTTAGGTTAGGTTAGGTTAGGTTAGGTTAGGTTAGGTTAGGTTAGGTTAGGTTAGGTTAGGTTAGGTTAGGTTAGGTTAGGTTAGGTTAGGTTAGGTTAGGTTAGGTTAGGTTAGGTTAGGTTAGGTTAGGTTAGGTTAGGTTAGGTTAGGTTAGGTTAGGTTAGGTTAGGTTAGGTTAGGTTAGGTTAGGTTAGGTTAGGTTAGGTTAGGTTAGGTTAGGTTAGGTTAGGTTAGGTTAGGTTAGGTTAGGTTAGGTTAGGTTAGGTTAGGTTAGGTTAGGTTAGGTTAGGTTAGGTTAGGTTAGGTTAGGTTAGGTTAGGTTAGGTTAGGTTAGGTTAGGTTAGGTTAGGTTAGGTTAGGTTAGGTTAGGTTAGGTTAGGTTAGGTTAGGTTAGGTTAGGTTAGGTTAGGTTAGGTTAGGTTAGGTTAGGTTAGGTTAGGTTAGGTTAGGTTAGGTTAGGTTAGGTTAGGTTAGGTTAGGTTAGGTTAGGTTAGGTTAGGTTAGGTTAGGTTAGGTTAGGTTAGGTTAGGTTAGGTTAGG
The DNA here is from genome assembly GCA_033220335.2 of Troides aeacus. Lineage (NCBI taxonomy): Eukaryota > Metazoa > Arthropoda > Insecta > Lepidoptera > Papilionidae > Troides > Troides aeacus. Next base: position 2,318 of record CM067273.1, on the reverse strand, counting down.
TTAGGTTAGGTTAGGTTAGGTTAGGTTAGGTTAGGTTAGGTTAGGTTAGGTTAGGTTAGGTTAGGTTAGGTTAGGTTAGGTTAGGTTAGGTTAGGTTAGGTTAGGTTAGGTTAGGTTAGGTTAGGTTAGGTTAGGTTAGGTTAGGTTAGGTTAGGTTAGGTTAGGTTAGGTTAGGTTAGGTTAGGTTAGGTTAGGTTAGGTTAGGTTAGGTTAGGTTAGGTTAGGTTAGGTTAGGTTAGGTTAGGTTAGGTTAGGTTAGGTTAGGTTAGGTTAGGTTAGGTTAGGTTAGGTTAGGTTAGGTTAGGTTAGGTTAGGTTAGGTTAGGTTAGGTTAGGTTAGGTTAGGTTAGGTTAGGTTAGGTTAGGTTAGGTTAGGTTAGGTTAGGTTAGGTTAGGTTAGGTTAGGTTAGGTTAGGTTAGGTTAGGTTAGGTTAGGTTAGGTTAGGTTAGGTTAGGTTAGGTTAGGTTAGGTTAGGTTAGGTTAGGTTAGGTTAGGTTAGGTTAGGTTAGGTTAGGTTAGGTTAGGTTAGGTTAGGTTAGGTTAGGTTAGGTTAGGTTAGGTTAGGTTAGGTTAGGTTAGGTTAGGTTAGGTTAGGTTAGGTTAGGTTAGGTTAGGTTAGGTTAGGTTAGGTTAGGTTAGGTTAGGTTAGGTTAGGTTAGGTTAGGTTAGGTTAGGTTAGGTTAGGTTAGGTTAGGTTAGGTTAGGTTAGGTTAGGTTAGGTTAGGTTAGGTTAGGTTAGGTTAGGTTAGGTTAGGTTAGGTTAGGTTAGGTTAGGTTAGGTTAGGTTAGGTTAGGTTAGGTTAGGTTAGGTTAGGTTAGGTTAGGTTAGGTTAGGTTAGGTTAGGTTAGGTTAGGTTAGGTTAGGTTAGGTTAGGTTAGGTTAGGTTAGGTTAGGTTAGGTTAGGTTAGGTTAGGTTAGGTTAGGTTAGGTTAGGTTAGGTTAGGTTAGGTTAGGTTAGGTTAGGTTAGGTTAGGTTAGGTTAGGTTAGGTTAGGTTAGGTTAGGTTAGGTTAGGTTAGGTTAGGTTAGGTTAGGTTAGGTTAGGTTAGGTTAGGTTAGGTTAGGTTAGGTTAGGTTAGGTTAGGTTAGGTTAGGTTAGGTTAGGTTAGGTTAGGTTAGGTTAGGTTAGGTTAGGTTAGGTTAGGTTAGGTTAGGTTAGGTTAGGTTAGGTTAGGTTAGGTTAGGTTAGGTTAGGTTAGGTTAGGTTAGGTTAGGTTAGGTTAGGTTAGGTTAGGTTAGGTTAGGTTAGGTTAGGTTAGGTTAGGTTAGGTTAGGTTAGGTTAGGTTAGGTTAGGTTAGGTTAGGTTAGGTTAGGTTAGGTTAGGTTAGGTTAGGTTAGGTTAGGTTAGGTTAGGTTAGGTTAGGTTAGGTTAGGTTAGGTTAGGTTAGGTTAGGTTAGGTTAGGTTAGGTTAGGTTAGGTTAGGTTAGGTTAGGTTAGGTTAGGTTAGGTTAGGTTAGGTTAGGTTAGGTTAGGTTAGGTTAGGTTAGGTTAGGTTAGGTTAGGTTAGGTTAGGTTAGGTTAGGTTAGGTTAGGTTAGGTTAGGTTAGGTTAGGTTAGGTTAGGTTAGGTTAGGTTAGGTTAGGTTAGGTTAGGTTAGGTTAGGTTAGGTTAGGTTAGGTTAGGTTAGGTTAGGTTAGGTTAGGTTAGGTTAGGTTAGGTTAGGTTAGGTTAGGTTAGGTTAGGTTAGGTTAGGTTAGGTTAGGTTAGGTTAGGTTAGGTTAGGTTAGGTTAGGTTAGGTTAGGTTAGGTTAGGTTAGGTTAGGTTAGGTTAGGTTAGGTTAGGTTAGGTTAGGTTAGGTTAGGTTAGGTTAGGTTAGGTTAGGTTAGGTTAGGTTAGGTTAGGTTAGGTTAGGTTAGGTTAGGTTAGGTTAGGTTAGGTTAGGTTAGGTTAGGTTAGGTTAGGTTAGGTTAGGTTAGGTTAGGTTAGGTTAGGTTAGGTTAGGTTAGGTTAGGTTAGGTTAGGTTAGGTTAGGTTAGGTTAGGTTAGGTTAGGTTAGGTTAGGTTAGGTTAGGTTAGGTTAGGTTAGGTTAGGTTAGGTTAGGTTAGGTTAGGTTAGGTTAGGTTAGGTTAGGTTAGGTTAGGTTAGGTTAGGTTAGGTTAGGTTAGGTTAGGTTAGGTTAGGTTAGGTTAGGTTAGGTTAGGTTAGGTTAGGTTAGGTTAGGTTAGGTTAGGTTAGGTTAGGTTAGGTTAGGTTAGGTTCGGTTAGGTTAGGTTAGGTTAGGTTAGGTTAGGTTAGGTTAGGTTAGGTTAGGTTAGGTTAGGTTAGGTTAGGTTAGGTTAGGTTAGGTTAGGTTAGGTTAGGTTAGGTTAGGTTA